>PYAF01004180.1:976751-1012212 GCA_007407185.1 Glycine tomentella | reverse complement strand
CAATCTTAACTATTATTTTTAATTAATAATTATTATTACACTTTATTCTCTAATTGCACTCCGTTCACTTAAAAAAATCCTGCATATTTAACTATATATCAAGTGAATTATTGAACATTTTTTATCTATGTTCTTTAAAATTAAACAAGTAATTAAATTAATTAAGACATTAATTTAATGTTTAATTATTCAAACATAGTTGAGCTTAAGCTGAACTAATAATAATCAAACATGTATTTTTAATATTATATACTATATTAAATAATTAAATAATATAAATTTATAAGAAAGTTAAGTACAAGAACACATCACCCATTTCCATTTCCTTAAAAGTGCAAACAAAAAAATAGCACTATATTGACAAATTTACTTCTAGTAAACTAAACCCTCTACGTTTATTAACCTCAAGTGCCCATTCTTTCATTCCTCAATGGTGTTAGTGACCATTTTATTATGGTGTTGAAGGCCCCTTCATAATTTGGCCAAGACTTGGAATTAATTACAACTATCAAAGTTTATAAATATATGTAAAAGATTAAAAAAAACAGGGGAATATTATTTTATTAGTAATGAAAAATATAAAAATAACAAGTAATTAAAATTTTTAAAGGTAAAATATGTTTTAGGTCCATGTAAAATTTGAAAAATATTAATTTCATTCTTATAAAAAATTATATTAATTTAATTGTAAATTTTTTTTTCTATCCCTCATTGATGACTTTGTTAGACGGTTTCTTGACGTGTCTAATAAACTTAATTTCTCTTCCTACCTTCTCAAGCATAATCAGAAGACATCATAACCAACTTTTGCTTCATTTCCCCTCTAATCTCATTAGAAAATGCTAGAAAATCGTCCAATAAGTGATGAAAAATTGTAGTTTATGGAATTTTTAACCCCTATAAATTGTTTAATTTATTTTGAAAGATTTTAGTCACAAAAAATGTTTAATTCTTTTGAAATCAAATTACACGTGTAACCATATTAGTCACGTCATATCACTGTTTATCAGAGTTACAACATAGGATTAGAAAATATGTTTTATTTTTACACTAAACTTATACAAAATATTTCATGAGATCGAAATTAATATTTTTAAAATTTTACAGGACCCAAAACATATTTTACCTTAAATATATTATTATTCTATTTGAAAAATTTTGGGTTTTAGAAATAACATTTTATTTTTGGATTCGTTAAGGTATATATTGAATTGTTTAAACTTTGACTAATTAATGCCAGTAAACAATTAATGAAAATAATAGTATTTTATATTTAAATTAACATATCTGTTTTATAATCTATATTCTATAATGAAAAATATAATTTTATTTTGTTTTATTTTTTAAAAATTATAACTTAAGTTGATATATTTAAATTTCTATATATTTTGTCAAAATCTTAATTCAGCCATATCATTATTCAAGACATTCCAAACTAGTTAAAGTCTATGAAATTAATCTCAAGTTAAATTAAATCAAGCCGAGCCAGTCTCATAAAGATGTATAGCTTGGACTAATCGGATCATAGTAAATAGTAGTAGTACTTTATTTGAGTCTAGAGTAACTAGCTAGAATCTATTATGTGGGAAAATAGGCAGCAGGGGATGAGGGACGCTCAAATTTAATGCCATATAAACGAATGGTCCAGATTTTGGATATTTGCCTGTTCCCCAACAACCAACTCGTAGAAAAGTTTACCCTAGTACCACATTAATCCATTTAACTAACTCAATAAATATTACAGTATATTTGTGGTTTTTATTTTATTTTATTTTTTTCTTCTCCAGCTTTATAGATGTAACTGCCACCCTGCCATCGATTTCTTTCTTCCGTTTATGGCAACGAAATTAAAGCATCACTAAAAGACAAAGGCTCTGCAGTCTAGATATCAATATCATTATTTTAATATGAAAAATCAGAAAAATTATGAGGACCTTGCAGGCGTTTCAGGCCCAAAATGGGTGCTGTAATTCTGAACTTGTAGATCACCGTATACAGTGTCTTACTTTTAGATTGATTTGAGAGAGAGAGAGACATGTTTGGCTTGTATTGAAAGGTAAGCAATCCAAGGTTAGAGGCTGAAAGAGATTGGAAAAACAGACTAGTCTTAGGAGTGAGATGAAGGTGAAACTTGCTCAAGTGAAGAAGCAAAATCACTTGCTTGTGAAGAAGCTCACAAAATCTCTTGCAAGTTTGGAGGCTCTGAGCCTTGTTTTTGGGAATTGCAAGCTAAGCAGGTTTAACTTAGTAGCTAGCCTTTCTCACGCTTCTTATATATATTCCACTATTAAGCAATCAATCATCATGCCTAATTGCCTCTTGTTGTGAAGATTCACATGATCATCATCATCACATTCATCATTTGAGGTTTTGAAAGAGAAGAAAAAATGAAAGCAACATTCTGTTTTTTTCTGCTAGCTCTACTAATAGTGAGTTGGGAATCTGCAGTAGTAGTAGCAAGGAGGCCCTTCCCTTCAACTGATGGAATGTCCCATCCAGGTTAGTTATGAACTGCACGCCACTAATTTTGATAGATTGACTTCTTGACATTACTTTTCCTTGGCAATTATGTGTTCATCATATATATTCATACCGCCTCAGCTTCAATGTTTCTGTCAGTCCATTTCCTTACTTAAATATATTTTCAAAACATGGAGTATTAAACAACCCGTCTTAAATGATTGGTGCAATTTTTTTATGCATTTAGAGGTGATTGGAACATTTTTCTTAATTGCATTAATCATTTAAAATGACATTGTTTAACCTTATTTTTTAACTTACCCTTTTTCAACTCTTTGACAATTAACTAATTTATTCTTTAATTTTGTCCCATGTTGTCTATGCTCCATCAGGCCCCAAAGCGGCACCAGGACCAGGGCCAGTGTCTTCAACATCTAATACTGTAGAGTCAGAAAAGGTCTGTCTTCCTTCTAGTGGAGTATATTCTAGTAACATACTGATATGAGAAATTATTAGTTAGGTTGAATCAACACGTATTCAATCTTTTTAATTTATTATGATTATGTGTCGGCACATACTGATTAGTTGAGACTATCATGATTCTGAATTATCTAATAATTTCTCTGTGGTGAGAGTTTGTGCGCCTAACATGTTTATTTTCTTCCCTTTGTCAAAAGGGTTTAATGGAAGAACCATACTCATATAGAGTGAGCAAAATAGGGTCAAGTCCACCAAGTTGTGAGCACAAGTGTTATGGTTGCACTCCATGTGAAGCGATTCAAGTGCCGAGCACCAGCAGCAGGCGCAGTCATATGGGGTTGCAGTACACAAATTATGAGCCCGAGAGTTGGAAATGCAAGTGTGGTCCTTCCCTCTATAGCCCGTGAACGTGAATCAATATACTATGTAACTATATTGTTCTTGTACATACCCATTTAATATAGTTGATATATAATCAATGATCTCCTGTCTGTCTCTCACCTTCATATCTATTGTTCCCTCGTGTACAAACCTCAATTCAAAGGATTTTATTATGTCATAGTTGTGACTACAATGCAAATGCCAACTTATCTATAAACATCATGCTTCACTAAAATAAAACAATATACGAAGTAACCATGCCCCTCGGTTAAGTGATGCACTAGTAAATTCAAACAAATTCCTTCTATTTTCTTGAATTTTGACCATTTATAATTTTAAATTATTTCTGCCATCAGATTTTTTTGAAAAGTGCTCAAGACGGAAAAAGTATATACCATCGGTCATCAGCAAACACCAAGCGAATATGTAGCAAAAATCGAAGTTACATGCATGTACAAGGTCTAGTTAGTCTAGTCCACGTCATTAACAGGTTTATCTTCGTTTCTTGGGGGTGGAGCCACCCAGCCTTTGCATTTCAGTTCCTATCTTCTTCGCATCCACCAATGAATTAGTGCGTTTTAACCTGATCTTTAAGACTACATATAGAGTGGGTCAACTTTGCAAGTTAAAAATATTGTAATTAATTGTTATCATTATTATTATTTTTTAAAAAATTATAGAAATTATTTTCAATATAATAAATTGAAATTTTCAGTTTTAAAAAATAAAATAAGATTTTGTGTGATGTTCTAAGAATTGTTGTTTTATGTTGTTCTTTTGGGCCCTTTCTTTTACCAAAAGCAAAACTGTAAACCCATTATGAGTTAGTTTGTGTACTTACTTAATAAAACCCGCAACAAAGTGGGCCAACTGGGTTAAGCTGGTGGAATTGACACCCCTCCAACGATTTACGATATTCTATGTTATTCAATTTTCAGCTAAACTAAGCTATTCAACTAGTTTATGGAACTAATAAAACTACTAATATAAGGGGAAAACAAAATTCTAGTCGTAGTGAAAGTATTCACCAATTTAATATTTTTTTTTTATTTTTGAAAAGAAAAACATTTTCATTTGAACTTTTCAGCGTTAGTTGGTTTGAGCACACACATTCAGGTGAAAATAGATCATGATACTATTACCAAATTGCCCTTGTCTCTGATCTCATTCAAATCAAATCTGATTGAATGCTATATATAAAGAGTCCCGCACTCTGTAACTGATTCTGTTTCTCGGAAATGGCGTCTTATGTAAGTTTCTCTCTATCTCTGTTTTCGCTCACAACTTTCGTGCCATATATCTCATGCTGCTCTTCGTTGCACTCAATCACAATCACAATGCAATTCCTGAAAATTACCAATACATCTGCTACTTAATAGTTGCAACTCTTTGACATTATTTATTTTCATTGAACCGTCAAAGGTTGAATCTTCTCCTCTTTTTTTTCTTCATTAGTACATGGATCTGTTAGTGATTCGGAATTTGAACAATGATAGATCTGTGAATTCGAGATTTATATCTATTTCCGTTGAAGACGTTCTATTCTCAGTATTTGCTCATAAACATTACCAACGTCAATTTATTATTCTATATCTGCGTTTCTGAAAGCATTGCTGTTGATGCTGTGTGCTTAGATAATTGATAACAAGAGAAATAAATTCATTTTTCTCTTCTTTAGTTACAATTGAATGCTGCAAGTCTTAATTTGATTCTCCTTCATTAAGAGAATACTCTGTTTAGCTTGGGATGTTTTTGTACGGTTTATGTAATGTCCAACGCAATAACCATGTGCTAACGTGTATTATAAAATTTATTGTTCTGTGTCTATGAAGGAGAACAATTATCAGACTGAAAAAAAAAAGTGTTGCACCTTCCTTAATGAATGAGATGATGTGGTAAAATGATTAAATCTTATTGGAATTCTGCATAAGAAATTTATCTTTTAATGATATTTGTGTAAGGGCTCATGTCCGTCGATAAAGAATATTCTTCTTCTAGACTCAGAGGGAAAGCGTGTGGCAGTCAAGTATTTTTCAGACGACTGGCCAACCAACAACTCAAAGATAGCTTTTGAGAAGTTTGTGTTCACTAAGACTGTTAAGACAAATGCTCGAACAGAAGGTAAGCATCACAGTTTGCCAGGCACTTATCAAAGTATCAAGTCATAAAGATTTTTTGACAGCCAGTGAGAGAGAAAAGAAAGAGAGACAAGATGAAGTATGATAGGTGATATGCTTTGATAGCAAGAGAGAGATATAGAGAACATAAGAGTATTAATTAGATGTTTTATATTTGTGGATGTTAAAAAATCAGGACTCATAATTTTATTTGGGGTCCTAGGATGCTAGTATTTCCTAGGGTTGGTTATACCTGTCTGACATAATTCTTGATGTTGAATAGATAGATACTTTTTTGTAGGATACTATTGTTTATGCATATTTCAGTTTCAAGTACCTGTTTAAAAAATATCAAAATTTAATTAGCCTTTGAGTTTGAAAGTGTTTTCATGAAGCGCAACAGTTCAATCAAATATGTAATCTTTTGGTTGAACCCTTTGGTATATATTATTTAAAAAACAATTAAGTTGAGATGTTGATTAGTCAATCACAGAAGGTATCATTAGTCTGCAATTTAGTTCTGACTTCTAACACATGATGGAAACAATTCTATGGATCAGGCTTGATTTTTCCGGTTTTTCCTTTTTGGTCAATATCAAATTATCTATATGCATCCAACAATATCATATATATAGTCCTGTTTCTTTCGTAACTAGTATACTGTTTCGCATTATCTACAGCTGAGATCACACTACTCGACAACAATATCATTATTTACAAATTTGTACAAGATCTCCATTTCTTTGTCACTGGCGGCGATGATGCAAATGAGATCATTTTAGCTTCAGTTCTTCAGGGTTTCTTTGATGCAATCACGCTTCTCTTGAGGTATTTTAGGTCGAATTTTGCTATCTGGATTTAAATTTAGATGCACTTTTCCTCATCATGCTTCTTCTGTCTTATATATATATATATATATTTTTTTTATTTTTTTTTTTTGTGCCATTTACAGGAACAATGTTGACAAAAGAGAGGCGCTGGAAAACTTGGACCTCATTCTTTTATGCCTTGATGAAATTGTTGATGGAGGGTAGGCATCTGTTATTAGTCATAGTTTGTTATTTGCATCGCGTAAAATTTTTTATCTCTTTTCTAAATATTTCCTCCCTTGAAGGATGATACTTGAAACAAATGGACCACTTATTGCTGAAAAAGTTACCTCCCATAGCATGGATGGTGCTGAATCCCCCCTGTCTGAGCAGGTAATGCAACACTCTTTCTGTTTTGTCTCTTTCACTAATGTATGCTTGTTGTTTCAGTTTACATTACAGAAACACATAGCTTGCCATGTAGACCTGAGGTTTCGACATTTATTCCTCATACTAAACTTACTTTTGAGCCTAAACTGTTATTATGTAACACATTTTCGTTAGGTTACTTTTATTGTGAAAAAATCAATTTTGATACTTTATGGACTAATTTTTGGATAAGATCAACATATTGCTTTGATCATCAATCTGATACTAAAATTCTAATATTGCAGACACTAACTCAAGCCTGGGCTACAGCTAGAGAACATTTGACAAGAACCCTTCTAAAATGATGTCTGCGTGCACAGGAGCTTCGTTACATTCTAGAGTCTTTTTTTATTTTATTACCTAGACAGTTGTTTTAATGTTTTGTCTTCTCATTTGTTGTGAGATACTGCGATATGAGTTTCATATCATATTCAACGCTGATTTTTTCATTATTATTCCCGTTATTATTTTTTGAATACTGAAAAGGATTTATTTATCCTAAATAACCATTTAACCCCCCAAAAAAAGGGATTGTCTAATTCACTCTTATGTTTGTCTAATTTTAATTCTTTCCATTTAATCCTGTTCGCAATTTTCTTATATTCCCCTCATTAAATAGGACAATCAAACTGATAAATAATTCACAATCATATTATCTATTTTATAATTAACAATTATAATATTTTTTTTGTTTCCTAAGTCGAAAAGATTAATCAAACAGTCATACTGTCTAACTCGGAGATGGGTGCTACTGCTACACGACGTCGGGCTTTAGCCACATACCAGAAGAATTTTATTGTAACAATTTTTATTTTTTTTTAAAAGAGTCGATGATTAAATAAAAAATATTTAAAAACCAAAATTATGTGAGAAACTAAAATATAATTGAGCCAAAAGATGAAAAGTTAAAAAGTTGGTAAACATATATACATTTTATATTTTGCCTTAAAACAAGAGTGAAAAAGTTAATAACGAAACGCACTGCAAATTGACATATTTTAAAGTACGTGCCCAAAGCATTGGTTTATTTATTCTATAATATATTTGTAAATAATAAGCATATTTAAATTTTGTTAATAAAAAAATATTACAACTATAAATTGCATGATTATAAAATGATTGAGTATATGGTTTATCTTCCATCTAAACATCAAAAGTTCGTGACATCCTCTTTATAATAGTCTCTACCTGCAATGTTAAAAACATTATTTAAATTTATTTCACATTCATCATGCCCTTTTTAAAAGAAAAAAGGGAAAATGTTATTATATCTTTCCGCAAAGTCACTTGATAAAAAATATATCTTTCCACAAAGTCACTATATAATGACTAGCCATGATTTGAATTATATGTTTAAAGTTATATTTGCATAAATATAATCAATATCACATGTTAAATAAAACAACTATCATATAGAAAGAAAAAGAAATACAAAGTCTTCAAAAATAAATGTTTTCACTTAACAATGTCTTTCAGTTCTACTATAATTTCTCACATTTGATATGTAATCAGGACAAATCCATGAGTGTAGTAAAGGAGACCCATTTTTTTTTACATAATTATTTAAGTATTTAACTTTTAATTGATACGTATTTAATAAATAATAAGTTTAAAAATTGTTTATTATTAATTTTATGGATAAAATTAGAGATATGATCTACTGTTAAAAAATTTAAAGCAAATATCAATATAAAAATAATTTTTCTTTTATTAATACTTTTAATTTTAATTTTTTTTTTCTCATATATACTCAAAGGATCTTAAAGGAGAAGTTCAATATATTGCTTGCCCATCTGGATACATACCTGTGATCAATATAGAGAGTTATATTTCAATCAGAAGATCAATCTTTGTTTTTTGTTCAGTCCACACAAGTAACCAGCCTTGAATGGGGCCATATTTTGATATAATTACCCCGTAAACCCTGTAACAAAAACCACAAATTGAAGAAAACTTTGAAGGACCAACCAATCAAAAGTACTAAACTAACTGAATTGAAATCCTAACATAGAGTCGAAGACAGTATAGTGGATAGCAGTAATCACAAGCATGATAAACAACACGAACGAACAACACAATTCCACAGCGTCATCTTCATCAAATACAGCACAATCACAATCTGCTGAACTTAAGACGTATTTCGAAACTCTCAAAGAAATTTTCATTTTATCAATTGAGCAAATTGAAGCCACATCAACTTGCATTAGAATTAAAACTCCTTGTAACTCAATTTGTGAATCTTATTAAATGTCGGCATAAATGTTTATTTTATATAAACTAAACTCCAATGTATAAAATTTACTTATTATTGTTTATCTTTTATCATTACTTCATTTATTATTGTGTTAGTTTAATTTAATATATTATAAAATTATATAATATTAAAAATACGTGTTTAGTGTTTAATTATCAGCACTTCGATTGTGGTATCAATAAATCATGAAGGACTGTCAATCCTTCAAGGAGGGGGTTGTGGTATACGAATTGGAATTAACGACCTGAGTAAAGTACACGGGCCCGGTTGTTAATATCTAAACATTTATGTAGACAAAAGTAAAGAACAGCTGAACAGGTTCTAGATGCAAAAATATAATATTTCAACCAGAATAGTATAAAACACAATCCGAAAAAGTATTTTAATATATACAGAATATATAAGTTTATTCCTAAATTAGATCATATCAAACAAATTCCCTTTAAACCTAGTAGTCAGAACAAGAGATTTTCAGCTCGTCTTGGCTCTAGTATACCCATATGTCCACCGAAAGGATTTTAAATAAACCTGACACTTAACAATTAACATAGTTGCAGCGAGAAATTTAAGTGTATTTGTGTGATTTTGGACTTTTGGTAGCTAATTTACCAGCGTCTAGGGATCTTTCCATATATGACGCTTCTAGAAATCAGCCTAGTCCTTATCAAAGAAATTCCTAGAAAGTTTTGCAAAACCCATTAGATACAACACATATACTTTATGTTTTCCAACTTCTGATCTGAATGAACGATATCTGGAGTAAACCTGAGGGGTGGTACTGAAGACTGCTCTGCAGCGACATCTTTTGAGGGCATTGTACCATCTGGTGACTTTCAATAGCAAATCATTTCCAGTAAGGATGGTACCTTCCGGTTGTAGGACCATCACCCTTCTCAGCCACTTTGCTGCTGTCATAGCCAGCACTGCGATTGAAACTTCCAGTTCTTCCATATGCATTAGCATCTCCATAGGAAGTAATGCCGCTACCATAACCCCCAGGATTACCATAGGAATAGAGTCCATAACCACCAAAGCAATACATTGGCCCACCATATCCAAATCCATAGCCATATCCACAATAGCCACCATAAACAGTGGCAGCACTTCCCCCAAAGCTCCCATCAGAATGACCATATGCTCCGTTCATTCTAGAATCTGTATACTGTTCACCTCTTTTTCCATGATTACGATTTCTAGAACTATTCCCACCATATCCATCCATTTCATGGCCGAAACCACCATATGACTTTCGTGAGGTGTTGCAGTAATCAACTCCAGATCTTTTGGGCTCAGCTCTTTTAATCTCAACCTAAATTATTTATAGTCAGACTCAGACAAGGGTATCGAAAAGAATAAACAATAAACAAATAAATAGCATCAGCTTCTGTGCAGTACAATAAGAATATTTTAAATTTAATTTCAACAGTTTCACTAACCTGCTTGCCTCCAATTTCATGTATTTTTCCCACTGAAAAAACCTTTTCAACTGAATCTTCATCATCAAAAGTGACAAATCCGAAGCCTCTAGATCGCCCAGTGTTGTGATCTAGCATGATTTGGCACTCAATAACATTGCCATAAGGTGAAAAGTATTCCCTCAACTCATCTACAACGCACACAATCCATTAGTCAGAAGACAGAATACACAAATTCTAATATAACCTTAAGAAAAATAACGGTGGTGGATTCGCTATACCATCAGTGAAAAACTGGGGTATTCCCCCAACAAATATCTTTTTTGTTTTGAATACTCCAGTAACATCCACGTCCTCCCTTGGGACTGTCCTCTTCACTTCAACCTAATAAAACAAAATTGAATTTGTCATCAGGGGCAAGATGCACTACTACAATGTTTGAGCTTACATCTACATTTTGAAACAAGAAGTTACCACTCTGTCATCAATGGTATGTTCCTGTGCCAAAACTTCATCTGCAACAGCTGAATTGGCAAATGTTACAAAGCCAAACCCCCGTGGCCTTCCAGAAAGTTTATTTGTCATTATCACTGAATCTGTTACTTCTCCATATTTGCTGAAGTAATTAAAAAATGACTCTGACAAAAAAATTATAGAATGAGAAAATTATATAGAAAAAAGCACCATGGATTTCATCTTCCACTATATTCTTATTGTATCTTTCACTTTGGTTAGGACATATGCAAGTGAACAACAGAAAATGAATGAACAAACATAATAACAGATGCCAAAGAAATTGTCCTTGATTTGCATATATGGCATAAATCAATCAAGAGTGAGGAAAAAAACTACACACACTCTGATCCACATTTCAACCTTAATGCTTAATAACATTTTGCACCAGATAATAACTTCAAGATATATTCGACAACCAAGATAAATAAGAGGTCATGCCCATATTCAGCTTCAACTAAGTAGGGCTAATCAGTAGTTCAGATACTCTTGAAAGTAGTCTAAAAATTCACCATGAAACCATCAGCAGCAAAAACAAATGATCATGTGCAAGTGAGCATGCATTGAATGAGTGAGAGATAAATAAAATCAGAAATGCTCCTTCAATTCCTTTTCATTTAATAATCTAAGCTTATATGGCATTTCAATTTCTTTAATAAGAAATGGTGAAAAAAAAATGAATTGTTGAATCAGTAGATCTGTATTGATGATACAAAATTGCGCCAATTCAATTCATTCACGGGTCATAAGATTCAGTAATCCAAGATTTCTCATATGATATGAATCAATAGCTTGTCGAATAGCATAAAAAACGTGAATCATAAGATTCTAATAACTAGGGTTGGCTGCTGCCGCTATCCAAGATCAGTAACTATGCGTTAAATATTCCATTAGATTCCAGCACCCAATTAAGATACCAAGCGAGCATTGAGTAGAAAATTGTCAATAATTTAAGAACAAGCTTTAGAACAAATTATCTAGTCCAACAGGGGAAGATTAAATTTAAGGAGAAGAAGTGAGAATACCTTGAGAAGTCTCCCAAGAAATTCCTCCAACGAAGAGTTTCCTAAGACAAAAAAAAAAAAAAATTGTCAAAGGAGAAATTTTGGAGCCCAAAACAATGCAAAGAAAAAGAACGTTGCAAAACCCCTTTCTCCTCAAAACGCATGTACTAATACACACTACAAATCTAACTAACCCTGAAGAGGAATCACGACGATTGAAGGAGGGTTTTACGTGCTCATCATTGGCATCAGCATTGTAGGCATCAGCCTCGGATTCCAATTGCGAGTGTTGAGAAACATAATAGTAATCCATCAGCGTTTAACTATTCTCTAACCCTAAAACGCCAAAAACAGTGCATGCTATGCTATGATACAAAATAACAAATTGATGTAAGAGTCAAAAACACTAGAAGTCTGGAAGTAGAAGTAGAAGCGTTCGGTTATGATTATGAAACCTCTCTCATTCCCTTCCCCGCTACCGCTAAGTTTATCAACAGAAAATTCGACACTACCGTCATAATCATATTGAGTAAAACGTCGTCGTAAATGTTTTTCTTTTTATAGACAGAGGAGAAAAAAAACATTTCTCTTTGCCCACGTAAATTTTGGGTCAATTTGCACCGGTGTATATTTAATTTATTATTTTAGTATTCTAAATACATATGAAAAATGTTTATTTTATAATTAAAATTTATAAAATAAATATTTTAAATATATAAATTATGTTTTAATTAAAATTCATAGTAAATAAATATTTTTAATTCATAATAAACATTTGTAGCGAAATATAATATTTTTTTAATTATTGATAAAAATTTAAAATATATTCGAATTTAATTTAAAAAATAAAGAAGAAAAGAGATTAAACAAATCAAAGATAAAGATAGAAAAAAGTGGTTTGAAACAATCTAGATTTTTTTTTTGTAACAAACGTCAATCAAATTAAATTTAAAATTAAAATATATATTTGAAGACATAAGATTAAAATAATTTAAATAAATTAAATTAAATTTTTATTATATGAGATTAGGACAAGATGCATATCTCAATAAAAGTGATAATAACTTTTAAAATATTTTTATTCAAGAAAAATTCATAAAACCACTCTTGCTGAAAATAGCTCCAGTTTAGAAGCTATTTTTAATGTCTCATTCGTCATTATAATTATAATTAATATGTTTTATTTAAAAAGTGATTTTTAAGTTATTTGAATCTAATAGAAGTATTTTCCTATAAAAAAAATAAAATAATTTTTTAAAAATATTTTTTAATAAGAAAATTGGATATAAAAAATACTTTAGAATAATTATAATAGTAGTTATCACACATATTATTCATAAAAAAGGTATGGACGTATTTTACATATTAATAATTTTCCTCTATATCATGTGACTTCATATTAATGAGGCAAATGTTTTTTTTTAATAAATCACAAAAAATGATAACAATAAAAAGTATTTTTGATGAGAAAATTTTAAAGGTAAACTTATTATCTCAATTTAAGGTAAGGAGCGTCAGTTATAAAGAATTTACAGATACTTCACTAAAAAAACAAGGAAATGTTTAAATTTGTAACTTTTCAAATATTTATTTCATTTAGGAATGGCTAAAACCCACTACGAATTAAAAATAGATAATCTAATAAATACGCAAAGTTAAAATAAATAATTTTTTTTACATGCTTCTAAATGAGACAAGAACGCATAATCCCATGGACATTCACAATTTTAAACTATTTGAATATAATTATCTTTAATTATATATAGTAAATTATTCTAATTTATTTTAATAGAAATATGTTTTTTAGAGGAATATAAATATATGTTTAAAATTATTTATTTTAATTTGTTTTTAATATCTATTTATTATGTGAAAGTCATTTTAAGTTCTTAAGTGAGTTTATCATTGGATTAAAAAGTTACTAATCTGTAAAGCCCACTAAAAATAAGTTAATAAGCCGTAGATGAGTTTTCCATTAAAGAATTTAGATCACTAAACATGAGCCTTTTAAATACGGAAACAAGTAACAATTCTACAATGCACTATACTCAAAAGGGTGCATGGGTGCACCTTTTTTCTTACCTGTCATTACAAATTGACTTAGCTTGCAAAAGGTTAAGTAAATTGTATTTTGACCCACACCCCTGCAATTTCAATATATTAAAATAGAAAACAAGAAAACCCCAGGGCCGAAGAAAAAATGTTTGTTTCAGAGACCCATATGCTCTTCCTTACAGTGTTTGGATTTGTTTGTACATTTGGAGGTATATGAACTCAGTCACGTTCCTCTTGCTTTTGATACCCTCTTCCACTTGTGCTATCAAAATCTCAAGCTTGGCTGAACCTAACATGCCAAGAAATGCTTGTGAAGATGCACCTGCATGACTGCACGAATACACTTACTGAAGTAAACTCTCTTCAGGGAAGCTTTGGTGGTGTTGTGGATTTGGCCACAATCATTTGGCTTCTTGGAAGCTCCAATTGTCGTCCTTCAGGGATGTTTTACTATCATGGCTCCTGGTTTGATGATGCCTGAGACAGAGATGGGTTACATGTTTCGGTGTGGATTTGCTCCATTGAGACTGATATAAACACATATACAAGATAAGAACTTAATCTTAAATAACAACAAAAACCAATTCAACATTTAAAGACCAAATTCATAAATTGTTTTTTCTTACACAGATACCTGTTTGACAAGTTGGAAGTTATCCTGTTTAAATTTTTTGGCAGACCATATGTTCAAATTAGAAGGGTGTTTCCATGCAACATTTGGCAGAAGGAGCATGTTAGAAAAGATTCTGCCAACAAGTAAAGTTTTACTTCTTTCAAAGTATAATTATAAATTTGTGTTTAGCTAAATTTTCAAAGCTTGAACCTTGCTTGTTTCATTTGATTATAACTTGGTTATTTTATTTCTTTTTAAAAATTCTTCCTAAGTTACTTTTAAATCTATTACTTTAAAATTTAAAAAAAAAACATTTTTATGCTTAAAAAGATGAAATAAAATTTAAAAAAGTGAGTGTTTGAACATGTTTATTTAGCTAAATAAACCAACTTGATCAACATCCATGTTGCTAACCTTGGCATTAATCATCCAATTCATCATCATCATCATCATCATCATCATCTTCAAACTCTTCCTCTTCTTCATCATTTTCCTCTTCCTTATCATCACCTTCATCAGCAACAATGAAGCCTCCTAGTGTCTCATCATCATCATCTTCTTCTTCACCAGTTTCATCAACAGTAGTCGCTTTCTGTAGTTTAGAATTTTTACTAGCTTTGGTATCTTTGATACATCCTTTACTGTCTTTTGACCTTGTGGAGTACCTAGGCAGCTTACCTTTCTGCATATTGGCAACAAGGACCTTATCAACTTCACTTTCACCATTCCACTCGTCATCTTCATTTACCTTACCCATTTTTCGCTTTCCCCTCATTTTCCTCCTCTCCTTCTCAATATCTTTCTCATCCTCACTATCCTTCCTAGGTTCCTCCAGGAACCACTTCCAATTCTTCGCATTCCGAATCATCCCCTTGGGATAGTGGTCAAACTCGTGCCCCATCACAAGAAAACCAAACTCTGCATTTTCAAATCACAACATCACAAGAATTTAATTTCTATGCACTATTAGCCTAAATTTTTAACATAATCATCCAATCAAAAATCACAAGCATGACTTTTCAAGGTAACCACTGTAAAACAGTAAAAGTCAACACATTTACTATACATGCCAATTTGTAAAAGCTCCTTACATTGTCAGTGTATACACTATTTACCAGTATCATGATATCTTCAAAAGGATTCACATATTCATCAGTCAAGCTCAAAAAAACCATGTAATCATATTTAAATTATACCACCATTGGAAGGTTACAGAAGCACTCGCAACTCATATAATCGTCACAAACTAGCAAAAATACAATTTTAATTTCAAATCATATAGTACATTACATAATGTTGCTCTGAAAAAGTACCCATATTTACAGCGCAAGCAAGGAACCAAATTCACATGAGAAATGCAAGAAATTTGAAAGATGAAAGAGAAAGGCAATAATAATACCTTTAACGGGATCGATTTCCGAAACGTGAATTTGGTCAAGGTTAAGTTGAGGCTGAGGTTGAATGTTGTTGAGAGTGAACCAGAGTGGTGAGTTGGGAGATAAGCAGAAACGGTTTCCGAGTTGCAAGTGACCCTTGTCGAATTTTCTGAAGAGTCTAAGAGCTTCTCCATCGTACACCCAAAAGGGGTTCTTCCCAATGACTTGGAATGAAACCCTAACATCTGAGTCTGAATGTTCGAGTTCGAAGGACACGTGGCGACGAGACACTGTGCGGTCTTCAGTGTTGAATCCACAGCCTCGTCCAAACACTGTTTTCTCATCCTTTCCCAGTGCTGATTTGGAACCATCTTCACCTTGAACTTCAACTTCCACCTCCATGCTTTGATTTTCCGCAACCCAGAAATTCTTCCAAATTGGCGAAAAAATGTAAACACCGAACATCTAGCGGCGTCACATTCAAAATTCCATTTTTACCCTGTCTTTCCCTTACATTCCCCTGCTTAAATACTAATAAAATATTTTTAAAATATTATTTATTAAACAATGTATTTTAAAAAATAAATAGAAAAGAATTATTGGAAACTAAATCGTATAATATAACAGTTATACTTTTCTTTCTCAATAATAATAATTAAGAAAAATGGATAGCATGTACCTCATTTTTGGTGAAAGGAATTTGGTAGAAGGAGATAAAAGTAAAACTAAATTTAAAAAAATAAAAAAACTTATATGTACTTTTAGTCTTTTGAATTTTGTTTTTCAATCATTTTCTTGCAAATTTTGTCTCCTGATTTATTCAATTTCGTAAATTTTATCACATACAATATTTTTGTGACAAATTTTCTTTTAAACCGTCACAATTAAACCATTTGGTGACAATTATTTTATTAATTGAAACGATTTTTTTAATTGAAGGAAAAAAATTACAATGTTTCCTGAATTGAGAGACAAAATTTGCGGGAATAAATTGGAAGGTAAAATTCAGGATATTATAAAACTTTGGGGGAAAAAATGAAAATCTTAAGCAAAAAAGAAGAAAAAAAATGAGGTAAAAAAGAAATTAGAAGGGTAGAGCTATGTAAGAAAGTACGGGATAAAAGAAAAAGAAAGAAAAAAAAATCTTTGTCCCTCTTATCTGTAACGCTCCTGGGTGTTGGGAGTTGAGAGAGTGAAGCTCCTGGGTGTGGGGTGTGGTGTAGGTGAAGTGCAATCTGTGTTGATGCGTTCCACGTTTTGCTGTCACTTGAACCTTTCACCCGTCATGATTATGAAGCGCTTCTCTGCTCCCATTTCATCATATGTTTCGCCTCGAGCTCAAGCTGGTAAGTTTTACTATTCCATTCAATTACGGTTATGTGCAATACAATGGCATAAGCATTGCACCAATTCAATTCAACCATTAATCACACAGTCTCTCTGTGCCCTGCTTTCAGTAACGGAGCCACCGGCGCGGATTGGCTTTTTGGGCATCGGAATCATGGGCTCCCCAATGGCCCACAATCTCCTTAAAGCTGGGTCGGTATCTACGCCTGCCTCAACTTATCATCGTACTTTCTCAATGCATTTTTTCAATTTTTGTTCTAATTAATTAATGTTCCTTGTTGTAGAGTTGATCTCACTGTCTGGAATAGGACCAAGAGCAAGTGTGACCCTCTAATCAGCCTCGGAGCAAAGTAAAGTTCTTCAAATTCAGCTACATAAGTACTATAATTAAGTAGTTATGCATCTCTGGATAATACTTGCATTTGAAAAGACACATTAAGAGAAGAACTAAACTGTAAATTTCAATGTGTTTTAAAGCCTTTTTTTTTTTCTGCAGATATAAACCATCTCCTGAGGAAGTAGCAGCATCTTGTGATGTCACCTTTGCCATGCTCGCTGATCCTCAAAGTGCTGTGCGTGTATTTTGCTCTAGTTTTTTAATAACTATATATTAGTGTCTAAGCTGATTAACTTTGTTCCGTATCAGGTGGATGTCGCTTGCGGGAAGCATGGAGCTGCAAATGGAATGGGTCCAGGGAAAGGGTGCCATATTTAAACTCAGTTTTAAATTGTTTCTTCACTTTCTTGCATATTGCTTCAGATTATGGCATTTGAAATCAATATTGACTCTTATCTATGTCACAAACTGAAATCTCTCTCTCTTTGATTCTCCTCATTCCTTATCATCTTTCCATTCAAAATTGTTATATCTACTTTGATTTTAGTCTATCCGTATTTTTCAAGACATTGCATATCTTGGTTCATCATATTACCAATATCTGTAAGCCATATGCCTATTTGATTGTTTACTTTCTTAAATAGCAAAATGCAAAACAGATCTTAGTCTGATGGCAAGCTCAATGCATTATCTATTTTCAGATATGTGGATGTTTCAACTGTTGATGGGGACACTTCTAAATTGATTAATGGGCACATAAAATCCACTGGAGCATTTTTTTTGGAGGTTCAGTTGTTTATAGTTTTCAATCCATATCTATTCTTTATGGCATATACAAGGTGCTATGTAATTAGGATATGCAATTATGCATTAATGCATTGCATTAGTCAGATAGTTAGACGAATGGTTATGTAAGTTTTAACACCTATGAAGCCATTTCTATGTACCCACAGGCTCCAGTTTCAGGATCAAAAAAGCCAGCAGAAGATGGACAATTGATATTTCTTACAGCAGGTGAATATTCTTATTCAACTACTTATTCAATTTGGCATGGGAAAAGTGTTGTTGAAAGGATATTTAATTTTTTACAAGAAAATTCGGGCTGAGATGTGATGTCATGTAAGTTACAACATCTATTCCCATACAAGGTAGCTGCAGATATTTAATATATTAACATATAAACAGGTCATACTGTAAAGACTTTTTTCCCCTTTATAGCTCCCATTTGCATAATTAACTCTACCGTAGTGAATGCATTCAGACTGTATTCTCACCAGAGTATTAAGCACTTGAAACTGAAGCATTGTATATAATATATTTCAGGGGACAAAAATCTTTATGAAGCAGTTGGTTCTCTCTTGGACATCATGGGGAAAGTACATATATCTAGTCCTTTATTTAAATAAAATTCTCTAATCATTCTGGCAAAACAAACAATTAGTTCATGTATGTTTTATGCTTCTATGCAGTCTAAATTTTATCTTGGTGATGTTGGAAATGGAGCTGCGATGAAACTTGTTGTCAATATGATCATGGGCAGGTCTCTCTTATAATCTGTCTCCTGCCTTGCTGTTACTTATCCTTGCATAAATGGTTACGGTGACACTATTTTTTTATTTATTTTCCAATTATCTATAGTATGATGGCATCCTTTTCTGAAGGCTTACTTCTCAGCGAGAAAGTTGGGCTTGATCCAGATGTACTAGTGCAGGTAATTGGCTATTTCTGATTCCAGAAATAAAACCCACCTGATATGATCTACGAAACATTTCCCTAGATTCCATGGATTCTTGTGCATTCTACTTTTCATTAGATAGACTGATACTAATAAAAGTATTTCAAGTTTTTTTGGGGCAAAAATGTTCCATTTGTTTCTAATTTAGATCTAGATGATCATCTCATGGTTGGAAGATTAGTCAATAGTTCGAAGAATAGTCAATGTAATTTGGGGGTTTTCTAGCTAAAATTTGCTTTTAATGTGTGTGTGTGGATTTGCAGGGAGTTTCATTATTAAAGCCTGTTGAGTCCTTAATCCATCTCTTTGGACTGCAGTAAATTTCGTAGTGAAGAAACAACATTAACTTCTTACTCTAATATGATGAATCACGGAGAATTATTTACTGGATGAGAATTATGATAAATGAAAACATGTCATACACAATGACATAATTTTTTATATTAATTTTTGTTCACAATATTTGTTCCTGGTTACACTTGTTTGTTCACATTCTCCTAATCCTAGGAGAACTATTTGCCTTCAATTTGTCTTTCTTTGATGTTAAAAGATTCATCTTCATTGTTGTTTATAAGGAAGTACATGTCATGGGTACTTGAAAAAAATTTGGTAGATCCTTTATGAAATGGCAATTTTGCAGGTAGTTTCACAGGGTGCCATTAGTGCTCCAATGTACTCAACCAAAGGTCCATCCATGATACAGTCACTTTACCCAACTGCGTTCCCTCTAAAGCATCAGCAGAAGGTGTGTGAATGTTCACATTCCTGTTTTATAACTTTTAGACATGATTAATTTTGCTAGTTCACACAAAATTAATTGTGACAGGATCTAAGACTAGCCTTGGGGTTAGCAGAGTCTGTTTCCCAACCTACTCCGATTGCATCAGCTGCTAATGAGTTATATAAAGTTGCAAAATCCAATGGCCTTAGTGATCAGGATTTTTCAGCTGTCATTGAAGCATTAAAATCCAAATTTCAGCGCTCGGAAACCAAGTGACATTCTTATGAGAGACAAGTTGAAGTTGAAAACCGTAGTAAGCTAGGTGATATGAATCAAATATAGACGTACATTGTGAGGCTTGACCATTTAAATTCATTCCCTGAATTGTAGAAATATATTTGAATATTTTTCCAATGTTGTAAAGTTTTTGGTTAAAAATTGTTTTCAATGAACATCTCGTATAGATGTTCTCCTCTTGACCCTTTTTCATTGGATGTCCACGCATAGCATACCTACTTCTCAAGGGTATTAAAATGTACAGCCCAGGTTACACACGTCATACTAGGTAAGTAGTAAAAAAATTCTCAGTGTATGGGATGTTCAAGTTTTCCTATATATTTCGTAGTTAGTTACTCTCTCTGCATAAAAGTAGGTTTCATTTATTTGAAACGGGGTGAGGGGAGTGCAAGACATAATCAGAGTGTTTCACTTCCAGGGAAACATCAAACATGGCTACCCTCACTTTTGTAAAATGGGTTGTGGCTGAAGGTCTAAAAATGCGCCATCACCTTGAAACTTTCAATTATTTGTCTAAAGTTTAAAAGAATATGAGGGGCCCTATATAACCTGCACTTCAAACTTCACACAAGTCATAATTTTACTTGGTTGCACTGCATAATGTGTTTTCAATCAATGCAGATCTTTACTCACTTCATATTGGAATATAAGGAAATATAAAATAAATAAAAAAATGTTTACAACCGAGTAAAAATGTTAGTTAATTTTTTTTACTTTTCTCATTATCATTTTTTTAAAAAAAAAAACTTCGCTTCTTAATTGTCAAAGCTCCAAGTCCTCGGTTTTCCTATCAAAAAGTTCGAAATTAGCAAATGAGGAAAACAAGGGTTAAATGAGGTATTCTAAAATACCTCTTTGTTATTTGTTTTAATTTATTTATTTAATAGGGTTGGTCTTGACATTTTATGAGTGTAGGGTGAAATAATAGATAAAAGTCTTTTATACATGAATATTGTAAAATATAAATATATGTTTCATAAAAAGATCAACATGTAATTTCATTAAAATGATATGGTTTATTATATACAAATATTACATACAGGTACAAAATATTATATGTGAATGCATGTTTAATTTTTTGGAGGAAATTAAAATATTGTTAATTTTAATGTTTGGATAAGTTGAAATTAAAAATTGATAGGCTTTTGAGAAAGCCAACAAGACTAATTATTGCTAAAGAAATTGAAATTTTTTTCACATTTAAAGTTTTTTTTTTTTACCTCCTTTATTCATGTACCCAACGTCGTCACTCATAGAAACAGCCCTCGAGGCCTGGCCTAAAGTTGTTGTAACAAAAAAAAATTATGTAATATAAAAACTACCCTTTAAGTTAATTGATAGAATACTTCAATATTATCAAAATTTATTTCAAATATATTTTTTTCTCCATTTTAAAAAGGTCGTGTGATTGATATAACAAGAACTAAAAGGTCATTGTTGAAAATAAAATCTAAATTAAAATAGAATATTTTTTAATTAACATTTACTTTTGGGATTTTTTTTACTTATATTAAAGTCTGAAGTTCTCGAAATTGGACTACACAGACAATAGTAAAAAAAATATATATATATATATATATATATATATATATATATATATATATATATATATATATACCTGTAAAGACCCCCTACGACGCTTAAGTCATTAAAAACTCCAGACAAATATTAGAGATAATAAATACATATCTTTCGCAATACGCGATTATGCCTAAATTCTTTCGTATTTTATACTAGTACTATACTTTCAGTACCATTCTTCAATCAATATCATTAACTATGATATACTAGCTAGTAATCAAGTAGAGTTTTTTTTTTTTGGTGTGGGTAAATGCACCCAAGTATAGTATTCTTATAGTAGTTGAGCCTGAGTTAATTCTTACGTCGGTCGAATTGACAGCAGAGAAGACTAGTCCCACAAACTCAACAGTGCAACTGAAAAATCCACGCTGGTGGGGTTGCTTCGGTTCGTTCCAAGACGAATCTTTCTTTCTTTACTGATCTAAACTTCCCAGAAGTTGCGTTGATTGCATTCCAATTCTCACTTCTCAGAAACGAACACCTGTCTGTTCGGTTTTACAATCATTTTCTATAACTCGTAACTCATTTTTGTTGGTCCTAAACTAAAAGTTGTATCAAAGTATCACACCAAATTATCATGTATTTTTACATTTTTGCATTTTGTTAATTATTCCTTCCCCTACCGGAAGATCTTGGTATGATCTCCATTCTTCTACAAATCTGATAATTGTATGAGTGAAATCTGTTTTGTTTACTACAACAACAGATAACATTTCTTCACTTTTTTCATTCATATTGTCATAGTTTAGTTGAAGCTATAATTATTCATTTCCCCTTCTTTTCTTTTCTTTTCTCTCTGAGTGGCATATCTCTTTCCTTTATGTAGATTGTAGCAACTTAACTTACTATTATATTTGGTGGTGATATTTAATATTGTGTTGAAGGAGTTGAGTTGATAGATCTAAAGAGAGACACCTGTGTTGTGCTTTTGTTGCTATATGTATATCAAATGGAAGCTTCTTCTACTTCCCAAGTTCCTCGAATCAAATATGATGTCTTCATCAGCTTTAGAGGCACAGACGTAAGGTGTGGTTTTCTTAGCCATTTGAAGAAGGAACTGCGCCAGAAGCAGGTTGATGCCTTTGTGGATGACAAGCTTGAAGGAGGGGATGAGATATCACATTCACTTGTCAAAGCCATTGAAGGATCACTTATTTCTTTGGTCATATTCTCCAAAGACTACGCTTCTTCAAAGTGGTGCTTGGAAGAGCTTGTGAAAATAATTGAGTGCATGCACACAAATAAACAGATTGTGATTCCTGTTTTCTACAACGTGGATCCATCAGACGTACGGCACCAGAAAGGGACTTATGGAGATGCATTAGCTAAGCATGAAAGAAATAAAAGAAACCTTGCCAAGGTGCCAAATTGGAAATATGCTCTAAATATAGCTGCCAATCTTTCTGGATTTCATTCATCAAAATTTGGGTCAGTTCGTTTGGTTTTCTCCAAGCACGTTTAATATTTTTCTATTGTTTTTTTAATTTGTTGATTTTATGCTATGCATACTTTGGCAGGTTATGCAACTTTTAGGGACTTCAGTATTTTTTTAACCTAGATTGATTGTTGATTATCATCATGTGATGCCAAAAAGATAAATAAAATATGATAGTCATAATGGTTTCTAATTAAAACTTTTTTTTATTTTTTATGTGTGACCAGAGTTTGCTTTTTGTTATACATCCAACAACTATTAATAATAATGGCACTAAACTTGATACACCTTCGATCTCTTTTTCTTGTTGAATAGGGATGAAGTTGAGCTTATAGAAGAAATTGTCAAATGTTTGTCATCCAAGTTGAATCTAATGTACCAAAGTGAGTTAACAGAGCTTGTTGGAATTGAAGAACGGATTGCAGATTTTGAGTCACTATTGTCCCTAGGATCGACAATTGTAGGTGTTCATGTAATTGGGATTTGGGGCATGGGTGGTATTGGAAAGACAACTATTGCAGCTGCGGTATATAACCGCCTTTGTTTTGAATATGAAGGGTATTGCTTTATGGCAAACATAACAGAAGAATCAGAGAAACATGGAATGATTTATGTGAAGAATAAAATTGTCTCTATATTGCTAAAGGAAAATGATCTACATATTGGCACACCTAATGGAGTTCCCCCATATGTTAAGAGAAGGTTGGTTCGCAAAAAGGTTCTTGTTGTTCTTGATGATATCAATGATTCAGAACAGCTAGAAAATTTAGTTGGAGCACTTGATTGGTTTGGATCTGGTAGTAGAATCATTGTAACAACTAGAGATAAGGGAGTGCTAGGGAAAAAGGTTGATATTCTTTATGAGGCCAAGGCATTAAACTCTGATGAAGCTATTAAGCTTTTCATGTTCAATGCCTTCAAACAAAGTTGTCTTGACATGGAGTGGATTGAGCTATCGAGAAGGGTGATTCAGTATGCTAATGGAAACCCATTAGCCTTAAAAGTGTTGGGTTCTTTTCTTTATGGTAAGAGCAAAATAGAATGGGAAAGCCAATTACAGAAACTTAAGAAAATGCCTCACGCAAAAATTCAGAATGTATTGAGATTGACTTATGATAGACTTGATAGAGAAGAGAAGAACATATTTCTGTATATTGCATGTTTTTTGAAAGGATATGAAGTACGCCGAATAATATATCTGCTTGATGCTTGTGGTTTCTCGACAATTATTGGGTTAAGAGTCCTTAAAGACAAGGCCCTCATAATTGAAGCCAAGGGCTCTGGAATCTCAATTGTATCAATGCATGACTTGATACAAGAAATGGGCTGGGAGATTGTTCGAGAAGAATGCATCGAAGACCCTGGAAAACGAACTAGGTTATGGGATCCTAACGACATTCATCTAGTATTGAAAAATGACACGGTAAGAGTCATGATTGTATAAAATATCTTTTACAATTATTAACTATTTGAGTTTCTCTCCTACAAACTCTGGTTTTCAAGTATTATTTAACATTGTATTTTACTTTTTTCTTGCCAGGGAACTAAATCCATCAAAAGCATAACTTTTAACGTCTCAAAATTTGATGAGGTGTGCTTAAGTCCTCAAGTCTTTGAAAGGATGCAACAGTTAAAATTTCTTAGATTCACCCAACATTATGGTGATGAGCAAATCCTGTATCTTCCCAAAGGCCTTGAATCTTTGCCTAATGACCTGAGACTTTTCCATTGGGTTAGTTATCCTTTGAAATCCTTGCCTCAATCATTTTGTGCTGAAAATGTCGTCGAGCTCAAATTGCCTTGGAGCCGAGTGGAAAAACTTTGGGATGGAATCCAGGTATGGAAATACATCACATATGTAGTTTTTTTGTTTTGATCAAAGTTCAGAATTATGAGAGACTTGATCAAGTATTTGTAGTATTTTAGCATATGTTGATTAATGTCACTCTTTGTCACAGAATCTTGAACATTTAAAGAAAATTGACCTAAGTAATTCCAAAAATCTGCTAGAGCTCCCAGATTTTTCAAAGGCCTCAAATCTTGAAGAGGTGGAACTCTATAGTTGCAAAAACTTGCGTAGTGTTCATCCATCTATTTTATCTCTCAACAAGCTTGTACGGTTGAACCTCTTCTACTGCAAAGCGCTTACCAGTCTTAGAAGTGATTCCCATTTAAGATCTCTACGTGACCTCTTCCTGGGTGGTTGCTCAAGACTCAAGGAGTTTTCAGTGACTTCAGAGAATATGAAAGACTTAATTTTAACTTCAACTGCTATCAACGAGTTGCCCTCATCAATTGGGAGTCTTAGAAAACTAGAAACACTGACCCTTGATCACTGCAAAAGCCTAAACAATCTTCCAAACAAGGTTGCCAACCTAAGATCACTTCGGCGTCTTCATATTTATGGCTGCACACAACTTGATGCATCAAATCTTCATATCCTAGTTAATGGTTTAAAGTCTTTGGAAACATTGAAGTTGGAAGAATGCCGTAACTTGTTTGAAATTCCAGACAACATCAACCTCCTATCATCATTGCGTGAGTTGTTACTAAAAGGAACAGATATTGAGAGAGTTTCTGCAAGCATCAAGCATCTTTTAAAGCTGGAAAAGCTTGACTTGAGTGATTGCAGAAGGCTTTATTCTCTGCCAGAGCTTCCACAGTCCATAAAAGAGCTATATGCCATTAACTGTTCATCCTTGGAGACTGTAAAGTTCACTTTGAGTGCTGTTGAAATGCTACATGCATACAAGTTACACACGACATTCCAAAATTGTTTAAAATTGGATCAACATTCACTCAGTGCTATTGGAGTAAATGCTCATGTGAACATAAAGAAAGTGGCATATGATCAATTTTCAACAATTGGAACCAATTCAATCAAGTTTCTTGGTGGTCCAGTTGATTTTATCTACCCTGGAAGTGAGGTTCCAGAGTGGTTCGTGTATAGGACTACACAGGCTTCAGTAACTGTTGATCTCTCTTCTTCTGCTCCATGTTCCAAGATCATGGGTTTCATCTTTTGTGTTATTGTTGACCAGTTCACTTCAAACGACAAGAACTTCATTGGATGTGACTGTTACATGGAAACCGGTGTTGGTGAAAGGGTCACACGTGGGCACATGGATAATTGGTCTAGCATACATGCCTGTGAATTTTTCTCCGACCATGTGTGTCTATGGTATGATGAAAAATGCTGTATGCAAAACCGTGAATGTGAAAGTGAAAGCATGGAAGAACTTATGGCAAGTTATAATCCAAAGCTTTCATTTGAATTCTTTGCTAAAACTGGAAGTATTTGGGAAAAGCGGACCGATATTATGATTAAAGGGTGCGGAGTGTGTCCAATATATGACACAGAATGTGACAATTTCTTTAAACAGATGGAATTGGAGTTGGAAATGACATTGCAATCTATGGCAACTAAATTGTCAAGTAAGGAAGCAACACTCGCTCCAAAAGAGGTGTGTAAGAAACTGATCTTTCCACACCATCAAACTGGAACTTGGAAGAATGCAACACAAGGGTTGAAAGATATACTGTTCCTGTGATTCTCTTGAAAGGTAAACCTACCATTTCTTGATATGTATTCTATTGGATAGAAGAAGTTCCTTTTCAAGTGTTGAATAATGTACTTCATTTTCAATTGAATACGATCCAAATTTGACAAGGCCGTACGTTGGTGGCTAATTTAAGAGATCTGAGAATTCTTTTATATTTTGTGTGTGTTAAGCTTTTATTCTTTTAATAATAAAGTAGCAACTCAAAAACTCTTATAATAATTTAATTTTATCAAATTGCTAAAAGAGATCATCTTTCACACTTCACTGCATAAAACAAGTTCCCTGGCCTAGAAACTTGACTCATTTTTTTTTTCTTTTTTTTTTTATCAAAATGAAACTTTTTTTTAATATGTTACTTACATAGAAGAGAAGACTTGAACCCCTCGATAAATTGAATTTTGTAAAACCTACGAAACAAAAATGTTCGATTCTCACATATACTTTAACGAAATCATCTTATTTTCCACTGTATTGATCAAAACACGGTAGCAAAAACTCTCAATCGATTTGATAAATCAATTAATTAATAAAAAAAAACCATTCTCTCAAATCGATAAACCCTTCACGCACATGCTTTGCTAATCTTTTATTTTATTTTTTTATAATATTTAAATATTTTTATAATTTTAAATATTATAGTAACTGTTAAAAATATCACTATATTAAATTAATTATTATATTAAAACACTAACGTTGTTAGTTTCAGTCTAGCGGAAGGACAACATCATCCAATTTAAACGATAAAATATCAAAATCAATCTTTTATTGGACCAAAATTATTTTTATTAAAAAGACATAAGATTTTTTTTAAGAAAAAAAGACATAAGATAAAAATATATTTTAATCAAATAATTAGACTAAATTACAATTTCAATTCCCCTAATTTCATGAATCTACGATTTTGGTTCTTCGTAAATAAATTTAATTAAAACATTTGATGTCCTGTTTTTTAAAATTGATAATTTTAATTTATTCATTAATTTTTATGGATTGACGGTTAAATCAAAAGTTTGACTAAAATGATGCATGAAATTTTCATTTGTTTTTTTTAAAAATGTTTTTTAACACACTTAAAAATGTTGATTAATAGAATTATTAACTTAATCAATAAATTCATTAAAACCAAAAATTTATTAACTTCGACTCACAAACAACATCGCCAAACTTGTCGTCGCACCTCTCGGAAACAACCGGAACACCATAATTGACGCGCCAGAATACTGCAGCGCCTACTTCACTCCCTCCGATCCAACCCCTCACATTCCCTCACCTTCGCAGGCCCTGTTACTGCAAGTCTGTAACACATGCGTCATTCATGTTGCAACCAAAGCTCAAAACGTCTTTGGTCATTTGAACCCTAAATTGGGGGAACATCTCAATTTCATCCTTTCCTCTCTAATAGGCTCCAAAACGGTGTGACTCTCACGTCCAGTAAAACGGAAATCGCTGGCCATTGATTTACCTCACTCGTTTATCTCGGAGAAAGAAGGAAGAAGGAACCGTGTTAAACAAAAGTAGATAAGGTTAGTTCTAAATAGTTTTTCATTTTCTTAATAATTTAATTAATTATATAATATGAGGTATTTTTAAGAAAGCAGATGAAATTTTTCCACATCATCTTGTCAATGTTTGATTTAATAGTTAATGCATAAAAATTAATATATGAACCAAAATCTTCAACTTTTTAAAATAAATAGACTAAATGTCTTAACTAAATTCTAAAAGGATAAAAAATATGAATTTATAAAAAAATTAAAATTAAAATTTAATCTAATTTTCATTAATGAACATGAAAATAAATAAATAAATGATAAATTTATTCTTTCAAATTGTATTTTGCTATCACAATAATCTTAAAAATTAAAGAAAATTCAGATAAATCTGAAAATTTTTAGGATTTTATTTAAGTCTCTAAAATCAATTAAGTTTTTTTATTTTAATCCTTAATTCAAGAACTTAAATGATAATAATAATATATCTTTAGAGATCAAAATGAAAAAAAAAAGATCAATTTTAGGAGCTTAAATAAAACTTAATGATTTCAAAAACTTATTTGAATTTTTTTTTTAATTTCAACAATTAATGTTACAACGAGATAAGTATAATTTGTTTTACTAAATTGATTATTTTCTCAAATTATTTTTTCTCGTACTGAAAAGAATAATAACCGAGGATGCCAAGGGAATCTCCTTAATGGTTTTATGGATAATGGAGTGCAGCCTTTCCAAAACATAGACATGTTTTTATCAAAAATAAAAATAATATTCGTATTTGGAAAAAAAGGCCAGCCAGGATATACTATTATTGGTCCAAGTCCAACTGACAGCAGCACGTCCTCTGAGCTGAGGCGCCAAAAAGCGCGTGCTTCCCTACGCTCTTCTCCCGCGCGTGCAAAGAAACAAAAGATATATACAGTCAGATTTCAGAGCTTCTGTTCTGCATCTGTTCATTCGTTTTCTTTTCCCTCCTCCTCGTTAGCAGTTTTCGTTTCCCAAACACGTTCCTTCGCCATGTCCGATCTTGCCTCCGATCTTCCCGCTGCCGCCGCCGGTAATTTCAATCGGAATTCTTAAATCACGCTTTTCGAATTATCGATAATTTTTTATTTTTTTTTTATCGTTCTTGACTCTTCAAACTGTTGCCACTCTTCTCTCTCGTACATATAGCTGTCTGATTATTCTACTCTTTTTTCGGAAAAGAATAATTCGACTTAGCAACTCTCTGGACTAGTGAATATATACACTTCAGAATTGTTATTGCTTGATTTAAAAACTTGGTCTAAATTCGAGTGTGTTTGCTTTTGTGTGCAGCTCTCAGTGCTGAGGATCGTGCTGGTCTCGTGAATGCACTCAAGGTAACTTTATAACGCTTATCCTGTTTTTTCTTTTCGTAATTGTTATAAGAACTTTACGCTTAATGGTCGTTTCTCTGTCTGTAGTAGAAAAACTTGATTATGATCGATAAATCCCCGGCGTATGTGATAGATAGCTAAATTTTTAAAAGCATGTTGATCTTACTTAATTATGAGAAAGGCTTTGTTGACTTGAGAGAGACAAAACTCACTTTGGCGATATTTATGCCTCCCAAAGAGATTACTCTGTATAATCGCCTTTGTTGTGCAAAAATAACTCGATTCAATGGTTTTTTTTATATCTTTTTCTTCATATGGGGCGATGAACCTGTTTTCAAATGCCAAAAGGAATTTCTCAATGAATACTATGATTACAAAACCCGTCAGTTTTGTTAATTTCATGAGTTTGCAATATTTATTGTGTTGTATTGTACTGTGTATGCAGGACAAGCTCCAGCTCTTGGCTGGGCAACATGTGGACATCCTGGAGACACTGCCACCCAAAGTCAGGCAACGCGTGGAAATTCTCAGAGATCTGCAGGTTTGATGCTACTTCCATCTCTTGGGTTCTTATTGTCATGTATTTCTGTGTGTCGGACTGTGTGTTAATTGTAATTATTTATTCACAATCACAGTGATAGGGATACTCAGGTTATTTTAATTATAACAAATCTTGGAATTTAATCCACTGAATGCTTAGCTTAAATTGCCCTCCTTCCTTTCATTTTTAAAATTTTGATTCTTGTGTCGAAAATTAAAATTGTGGAATTGTCTATCTACTTGAACCCCACAAGAAATGGGAGGCACTTGCTTTTGTGCTGTTATCTAGAAGAAGCAAAGAGTCTTTGTTTGAATAATATTCTCAACTGTCAAAAATATGTCATAGAACTGCGCTGCTCATTCAAGATACTATACTTGTTTCCTTGTGTTCAATACTAAGTAGCACTTGTAGTTAATTTCTATTCGTAACAGAAATTCTACTCCTGACCCTCTAAATTCTTACTATAATTATCATCTTTACTTTACTAGGGGCAGAAATGAGTATCTGATTTGGTTTTCAATTTGCAGAGTCAACATGATGAGGTGGAGGCTAAATTTTTAGAGGAGCGATCACAGTTGGAGGCTAAATACCAGAGGCTCTATGAACCGCTTTACACAAAAGTGTGTATTTTGTTCATTGATAATCAGCAATGAACCTTTTTATTTGTCATATATCTTGTTTGATTTATGAGATTTCTTGCTCAAAAAGGATTTGTAATTTCGTGGGACTTGATCTAATATAGAACTTCAGACAGAATTACATTTTGCCTCACAATGGTAACAAAATATCTTTTGTCTTTGAATTGTTTTGGTGGTTATAGAGGTATGAGATTGTCAATGGCGTGGTAGAGGTTGAAGGAGTTACAAATGAAGCAGTACCAGAAGAAGGCAACAAACCTGCAGAAGGTAAGTTACTTTACTCATGTGTTCCGCTGTAGCCTTGTACATTATCTTTTGATACTATCTGAACTGGCCTTTAATTCAGAGAAAGGAGTACCTGACTTCTGGCTAAATGCAATGAAGACTAATGAAACACTGGCTGAAGAGGTAGTGGAATTTGTGTGTGTTGTGTGTAGTTTCCATTTGTTAAAATGATTGTAGGATAATTATCTACTTTTCTTTTCCCCTTTATTAGATTACTGAACGCGATGAAGGGGCCCTCAAATATCTTAAAGATATCAAGTGGTGTAGAATTGACGATCCTAAGGGCTTCAAGCTGGATTTTTATTTTGATTCTAATCCTTATTTCAAGAATTCCGCGCTGACAAAAACATATCACATGATTGACGATGATGACCCTATATTAGAGAAAGCAATAGGGTAAGTAATTTCTGTTAATTTGCAAGTCTTATATTTGTGTTTTCATTTTCTGCACATATTATTTTTAATTTTTAATATTTAATATTTAAACATTCTAGGACGGAGATTGAGTGGCATCCAGGAAAGTGCTTGACACAAAAGGTACTTAAGAAGAAGCCAAGGAAAGGATCAAAGAATGCTAAACCCATCACAAAAACAGAAAAATGTGAAAGTTTCTTCAACTTTTTCAATCCTCCCGAGGTCCCTGAGGATGATGATGATATTGATGATGATGCTGTACGTCTCTGATTTATATTTATCTAGTATCTATTGGAAAGTTGCCAAATGACTGCTGCTGACCATTGATTGTCTTTGATGCTTGCATGGATAGGTTGAAGAGCTCCAGAATTTGATGGAACATGATTATGACATTGGGTAAGTCAGTCGTGAATACTTGAGCAATATTTCTTATTCCTTTTGATCTGAGTGATGAAGACTTTTGGTTTATCCATTGGTCTTGATGATATTAGAGTTTAGTGAATTTATTATCTGCTGGTTCCTAGTTGGAAAACGCTTTTTTTTTAAAAAAAATATTTGTTCTCTGGTTTTTCATTTTTTTAAGTTAGTTTGCAGTGAAAAGTATTTGTTGAACTTGAAAGGTAATTTGGCATGTTAAGTGTAAAGTTGTTTATAGTACAAACACAGCATTATGAATTCATGTCCTTAAAACTATAATTACTTTTGTGCCATTCTTGTAACAGAAAAAGATCAGAATGAACAGATATTAACCTTTGGAAGAAAATGTTGACATTTAAGGATGACACCAAATGACTGTTTATGGTGCTGTTCACTACTATTTTTTTTGTTTTGAGATGTATTTTTTTATTGATGTGCAACTGCAGTTCTACAATCCGGGACAAAATTATTCCTCATGCTGTGTCATGGTTCACGGGGGAGGCTGCACAGAGTGATTTTGAGGATATAGATGAAGATGATTATGATGATGAAGAAGGTGATGGGGATGAAGATGATGAGGATGAGGATGATGACGATGACGAGGACGAGGAGGAAAAGAAAGGGAAGAGCAGGAGTAAGGTATGGATGGAGTCCGTAGTTTGGTACATTCTTTTTCATTCTTGGATCAGATTACAATTATTGTTATATATTTTTGTGTTAACCATCTGCTTAACTGTTTGGTACTGGTATCCTTACTGCATGCAATGTTTTGTTGGTCTAAACTGCAGAGTGGTGGCAGGGTCAAACCTGGTAAAGATCAGCCGACAGAGCGCCCTCCTGAATGCAAGCAGCAGTAGTGTTTGGCTGTGTACAAACAGACCTGGATACATTTAGTTTCAGAGAAGTAATTACTGTAGAGTCTGGGTTATTTCAGTCAAAATTTGCAATTTAATTATTATCATCATCATTATTATTTTCTGCTCTTTTTTATTGGGCTGGGGGCTGGCGGTGGTAATTTTTTTAGTCTGCTTGGGTTTCTTGGAGTTGCCCTGTTTTATAGATTTTATTTCTCTCTGGTTTTAGTGTTTTCTGAAAAAAGAAAAAAGTAAAGTGATAAGTGTATCTGTCGTTGTCCATATTTATTGTGTATTGTAATATGAAACTGTACAGATCTGCTTACATTTTTCGGCTTCTGCTTGGGTTTCCTGGGTTGGTTGATCTGTGTCTTGTGTGATATGGATTTTATTTCTCTCTCGTTTTATTCCTTGTGTATTAGCATTTGAAACTGTACAGATCTGCGTATATAATTTCTAAAAGAAAGAAAAGTGATAAAGTATGTGTGTGTGTCGTTGTCCATATTTATTGTGCGTTATACGAAACTGCGCATCTTATATTTTTCTGCTTGTTGTACCAAAATATTCAGCAAATCGTGTAGTAGTCTGGTCGGGTAAGAAAAAAATGAAAGATGGTGTTAAGAGACTGAAAATTGATTATATTTGTTTTGCCAGAAACGATTTGAGCGAGCAACTCGTTTTTAAATTATTTTTTTATTTTTAATTGGATTGCTTTGGTTTTCAACATTGTACGTAATTAAATAATTTGATTGACTAAATGTTGATAATACGTGTCAGTCGTTGAAATTTGTGTTAGAACACCATTGGTATGCACGTTCTATATTTTTTACGGGAAGGTCTACCAGAAATGCATATGGATCAAAGATAATCCGTGCTGAATAATTCAACATGACATGATTACGATCATCCTCAAAACTGTGGCTAAAAGTTGAGAGCAAATGGTAAAAATTTAATAAATAACTTTTATTAAACACTTGCTGTTTAACAAGTTAACTATACCTTAACCACGCTGCTCCCTCAAGGTGCTTGTTTATTCATTGTTAAATTTGGTACTGCTGGTACCTAGTGATAATATATATAATTGTCTTTTCCGAGTTTAAGAAAAAAAAGGCTAACTATATAACTTTCAACTAATAGTTGTTTCTTTCAACTTTCAGTTGACCTTTGTTATTTTTTACAAACATAGCCTAAATAAGGGTTGTTTACTTGGTTCCAAGGATTGGGTCATTCTGTTCTTCACGAGATATGAATGAATGACTTCATTAATCACTAAAATGAGAACAAACTACCCTCAATCAGCCCTTGTTTCAGGTGTTTAGTTTTGGTTGTTTTGGGTGTTAGCCCCGTTGATTCAGAAAAAAAAAAAAAAAAGACAAAGGTTTATATCTTGTTAGCAATTGCTGGTGTCATAAGTGGATTTTTAGAATCATATGAAGAATTTTATGTTTTGCATTTAATCAAGGATTATAATTGATTTTAAGTATATAGTATCATTCTTGTGAGAACATTTTCTTAAAGTGAGAATGTGAGAACATAAAAACAATTAATAACAACCATTAAGTCATCATTATAAAATAAGAGACAATTGAGATTAAATAAAAATTTAACATAACCATTAAATTTGTAAAACATTCAGCAAATAAATAATGTTCTAGATTATCTCAATTATGGTTAACTCATCATCATAACTACCACCATCTTTATTGCTATGACTGTTGTTATAGACAGTATTGTCGTCACTACCTCCGCCGCCACAACCATCGTTGTTGTCATTGTCACCACTGTCGACACCATTAGCAGCGGTTACAATAGCGACGACAATCATGACGATGACAGTGGTGGCAATGACAACAATCATGATAGTGATTGCAACGATGGTCATGGTGGTGGCAACGATGATAACATAAGTTATGGCAGTAGAAGTGGTGACGATTGATAACGGTGGTGGCGATGGTTGATGATGGCAACAACAATTATGGTGGTGCATGGATGCAACAGTAATCATGGTGGTGACACCGACCAATCATAATGATGATGAGTTAATTGATATATTTTAATGAGTGATAATTGAGATCTTTATAAATTTGGTTGTTGTTGTTTGGTTAATCTTTTAGATATTTGATGATATATTAAATTTTAAATATTTTAATCTCAATCGTTTATTATTTTTTATTTAAATTTGATTATTGTTATTAATTGTTCTCATATTCATAGTGTTCTTACAAGAGTTATATATATATATATATATATATATCATATATATGTATATATATATATATATCATATGAGAGATAATTATCTTATATTAAAGTGAGATGATTAAATCTAAATCATATAACATGGATGATCAAAATTTAATGATACGTTACCACTTAAAAAGTTATGTAACTTTTTTACATTAAATCTCAACCATCTATATATGATTATATGGCCTAACTTTAATCCTCTCACTTTCATATCATATGTTTCTTCTCATGCCATATATATATATATATATATATATATATATATATATATATATATATATATATATATATAT
>PYAF01004180.1:963882-976651 GCA_007407185.1 Glycine tomentella | reverse complement strand
ATTAAAATTTTATTTAATAATAAAATCTAAAAAAAAATATCAAATAAAAACACGCACATATTCATGCTAGGGTGTGAATGTGGGTGTGCTTCAGTTAAATGTTAACGCTTGCTTACTTAAAATTGCTCCTGCCAATTATGTACGTGTCATCATGTTATTAAAAGTTAATATAAAATGATAAAATAAGTTGATAGACCTCTAAAACCTGTTTACAAAACGTATTTTTGTTCTTATTTTTTTATCATTGTATAACATGAATAACTCTCACTATTGTTACACAACAGTAATGAAATTTGTAGGCACTAATAAAAGAACACAAATATCGGTTATTATTAATCCTGTATTGGGTTCCTCTTTAATGAATGGTTTCAGTTGATTTTTGCCTTTTTCATGCTCCAAGCACTCAATCTTGTGATTTTGACAGCGGTAGTTCCATTATTGAAAGCATATAGTTGTGCTTTTTTATTAATTGCTATTGTGGGATATACTCTGGCTGTGATGCAAGCCCTTCCCTCTCCTCCAAAACTCTCCACTACTGAGTGATCAATCTGTGAATAGAAAAAATGAAACCATGAATTAGCTTGTGGTTTTAAATTTTAATAAGTATCACCTGATTCCTTTTCTTATATTAAATTGAATTTTGTATATAAATTATACTAAGCAATTTATGGTTGCTAATCACTACAATCCACAGACTCACTTTTCATCTATTAATTAGTAAGCATTTGTTTTGTACGGTTTCATGAATCATTACATCACCAACTTACCAAAGTTCTTAGTGACAGCTTCTCATGAAGAGGGTCCATGTCCACAAAAGTCCCATAGGTGGTCATATCATTATCTTTATTCAAAGAGGATCTGTCAAAGTATTACATTTAATTTGCATCTATCAGCGAGAGAGAGAAAGGCTTGGAATATATATCTCAAGTTTGACAAGTAACTAAGTTTGATAAAAAAAAAAAAAAAAGTTATAGGGAAAGGGACAGAAGACAAGGACAAACCTGCCTTGGTCGCTACACATGAGAACCAAATTTTTATTTTGGTATCTGAATATTCTAAGGAACACTGCCGTGTACTCTTGCAAGCCACGAGAAGCAAAAACTAGCAAACCAAAGGGTCCCAAACCACCCTTTACGGCTGCACCCTTTCTACTACACAGAATTTGGGGATCCACCCATTGGTCCAATACTTCGGCCTTTTCAAACTCATTCACTTCAAATGAAATTTCAACGTCAGCCTGCCAACAAATAATAAATTATTGATTAGTATACCCATTTTCCTATATGGGATAATGTTAACTATTCATCCATATGAGTATTAATTTCCCAATTTATTCTTCTGTTACTCATATTTCATTTTATTCAGGATAATTACAACTTATAAGTTATAACTCATTATTGTACTTATTTATATTGTCATTTACATACTACTCTTGTATAGTTGTATTCATATATTAGTTCGAGCAACCTAGCATTTGGTTCTGCACCAATATAAATGCAATATTTCATATATTGCAGCAGATATATAGTATTTTACTCTTAAGATTGTAACAAAGCGAATAATACCTGTGCCGCAGTGACACCAGTAACTTGAAGCATTTCACCACCTTTGACCACTTTGGTGGGCCAGTGGACACGGTTCACACGCAAGCTTTCAAGTTCCACCACCGGCCATTGCACCAACTGTTTTCCAGATTTATGAAGCCAGATGGCCCTTGGAATAGTCTGCAAATATATTTACATTATTGAAGAAAAGTTTAGCCCATTGAATTTATTAATAAGAATGGGTCAAATAAATTTGTGTTTAGTCTAGCTAGTACGGTCTCAATAATTCATTGCCATGCCATTAGCATGAGCTGGCTCGTGTAATATTAAACCACGTATCATAAACCATGCTCAATAAATTAAACTATAATATAATAAAACTAGAATAAGTTCAAAGCCTCTATGTTCAATTAAGAATTGTATATTGCATTTAAAAAATGAACAAAATAACAAATTAAGAAATTGATGAGTCAAAACTTACATGGATTCCAGCCCATCCTTTCTTGATATCATCCGTAACACTTGAGGATTCGTTAACCCAACCCAATAAGACCCTTCTGTTTTTTCCATCCTCAAAAATCGTTTTTGAGGCATAATACTTTCCATAGTCATATCTTAAGACAGTTTGGCTATTCTCAAATCCGTTATCCGGAGTGAAGATATCCTTGGCAATGTCATAAGTCCCAATCAAATAATGATCATGTTTTGTATCATCCAAACTAACCTTAAGCACATGCCTAACATTATCACCATTCACAGATGTGTCAAGACCAATAGTTGATGGGCCCTTATTATCCAGCACTGGATAGAAATCAGGGCACTCCCACATTCCAGTGCCTTCAGCTGAATGCAGGGGTTGTTTGGCTTGAACCCAATTAACAAAGTTTTTGCTCTTGTACAAAATTGCCATACCCCTAGTGTGTATTTTGCTTCCAATCAGCACCCTCCAGTACCCATCTTTTCCTAGCCAAGCAGTGGTAGGGTCCCTAAATGAGCTTGAATTGATATTGTTAGAACTAGTTGGTGCCATTAGTGGATTTTTGGGTGACTTAACCCATTCCCTAAGTAATGGGTCAGACATGTTTTTGGGTATGGCTAAGTTTTGAACTTGGTGCTTATTAGGGTCAATTCCTGTGTATAAAATGGCTGGCTTGCCCCCAGGAAGTATTGTGGCTGAGCCTGACCAACAACCGTTTATATCAGACGGTTGAGAAGGGTAGATGGCATGATCCAGTGGAGTCCAATTCACAAGATCCTTTGATACTGAGTGGGCCCAGACAATATTGCCCCAAACGGCACCTTTTGGATTGTATTGGTAGAACAGATGGTAAAGTCCTTTGTACCTCATTGGTCCTGCACAAAATGCCATATACAAGCATGCATATCTTCAGCCAAAACATGTACATATACCTTAATCTATGCCTATATATAATTATGCATGTTTAAAATATATAAGCGGGGACCATGGAGCAGGGACTTTTCAATTATTAAATTTAACTTTAGAGAAAAAGGATTTCTTAATCAAATACTCATTTTGTCCCTACTACAGAGAATTGGGATCTTGGATTTCAGTATTTCATTCATTTTGAGAAGTATAGAGCAAAAATGAAGGAGTGTGACAAAAATAATAGAACTAACCATTAGGGTCTGCACGATGTCCGCAGCATAGCATCAAATGACAACAAAAAAAGTAACATGAAAAATAGTTAGTGATATATAATATTTCCCAAAGAAGATTTAAGACTATTTTGTAGGAATATACATACCATTTATCCAATTTTTGGGAGGTTGGAAATGGTAAGCAGTTCTATAAGGTTGATCAGAGGAATCAGAAGATAGAGTCTGAAGATTTCTGTAAACATGGTGGGTAGCTTCAATGGGACGAACACCATTGCCATAAATGAGAGAGAAGATAGCCAACAACAAAATTGGAGATATGGCCATGGTATAGCTTTTAATGGAATGAGGTGAGTTGTGGGGAACTTGAGCTCAGCTGATAGCTATTTATAGATTCGGATCTTCAACAATTTGGTAAATTGTGTGTGCAATGTTGACTTTTAATCATTTATTGTTTTCAAACAAAATTAATATTTACAGCTCTACAAAATAATATTATAATTTATAAACACTGCTAAAATAAAATTGTAAAAATGTCATGCAGAATTTTGAAGTGTAAACTATCCTATAGTTCCTATTTGCATGGAAAATACTGCTGGCTATTGTTGAAATTCGCAAATGGGATACGACTGACATCAAAGTAAGAAATGATTAGTTTAGTCCAATTGATAAACAAATTAGAAAGAAAATTCAAAGATATGTAGTCGATCAGAGAAGCATATCTAAGAAAATAATTATTTACAAGTATAAGTAATGTAAAGTCAACTATAAGGTGGTGCAGTTTTGAAAATATAACTGCAGCTTATCCATTTCCATTGAAGAGTATGATTTCTGGGCCCTTGGATTCAGAGATCTGTCAATAAAATACAAATGTACTATTCGTGTCGAGACTTCCGTGTTGGTTTGCAACTTGCTCGCCACATTTGAATATTTTAATTAAAATATCACTTTATATATATGATCAATATATGAAAGTTCAATAATTATTGATCACAAACCAAAGTCACTAAAATTTGTGGTGAAAACTTTGGGTACTTTTCATGAAATTACAAGCTGAAATTTTACTGTCATCGATGTAAAAGAAAAGATATCAGAAATCATATTCGAATAAGGAAATTTTTTTATTTTGCCTTGTCTTGGCAGTAAACATTAAAACTAAATGCATATATATTACAATGCACCTCGACATAAAAATGATAAAACACAGTTATATAGTGTGTTTTATAAGACTTTTAAAGAACTTATTAATTGATTTGATTAAAATGAGTACGGTGTAGGGGTATCGGATTGACTCAAATTTGAATGAAACAAAAATGAAATTGACAAATGAAAAACCTAAAAGGGAAAGTTTCGTGATATATATATATATATATATATATATATATATATATATATTTGGCCTTTTATTTTCGTGATATTTAATTTTAACCTAGTTAGCAACTAGTGTGATTGATATCGTACGTGTGCGGTTGCTGACCAAGAAACGAAGGAAACAACCGAATTGAACTTATCCAGAAAACATGGTTAACATATATAGGATATGAACACATGCAACTGGGTTGCATTTAAACGAGAAGACTTCAATACTTTTCCACAATGCTCGTGCTTAATCACTTTTAGACATTTCCTACAGCTCTGGTGATGAATTCGCCATGTCCAACTCAGAATTTATGCTGTGCTTATCTAGAACATATATATCCCTCATAGATATATGCTGATTTGGTGTGCCAACTTTTTGTTTGACAATAAGTTTTTCTTCTACCATCAGTTCAATCGATGTTTATCCATTTATAGGGGATAAAAAGGTTGAGATTTTCTCGTGAGTGCATTCAAATTTATTCAAAAGTAAAACCTTCCGTGAACTTTGTTTAAGTTTACATACAGTGAACTAGTAGCCCACTGAAGTAAAGGTAGGTCAAAGAATGAAGTGTAAGAATTACTTTAACAAACTACTACAGTTTCAAATACGAAGTCAATTCATAATTTATAATTTCAATGATCATTCTGGCATTTTATTTATTACGTATATAACTACTTTGACTATCTATGACAATTTGAATATCTAAATTGAGTAATTAATAATGTACAATTTCAAATATCATTTTAATAATTTTGGAAACTAATTTAATAAAAAATTACATTTTTAAATATTAAATTTGTTATTCGCTTAAAAAAAAAGATAGAAATGAATTGTTTATCTGACTAGTTATTTAATTTGTTTGTGGTTTACAGGCTTACAGACTTACAGTCACCGGCCAGTAGGTAGCCCGAAGTCGTGTGTTTGCTTTGTATTCATTAGAAGGAGAAAAAATAGTTTATGTTATGAAAAATGTTTCATAATCAAGTTTTATGCAATTTTAATTTGTTTCATTGGGAAATTAAGAACGGTTGGTTTGATTTCCCTAAACCACGTGAATGGAGTGTTCTCCACGCGAGTTAATTTATGCAATTTTCCTTGTTTACTTCTCTAGTGCACCAATAATTTATAACTTTTTGTATGCAAACATTGCATCTTTACTACTAAATACTAATGATATAACTTTTGAATGAATCTCTGGTACCATTTAATATATATAATCTCGATTTGCTGATCTAAGAAAAAATTATATAACTTTTTATTATTGTAAACTTTGCAAACCATCTTTTGCTACAATTTTAACTTTTCTCTGACTACGTACTATTTTAACTTTGTGGACGAAGTTACAAAACTCAAATCAATGCACCTTTAGAGGATAAAATTGTAAATTCTCTTATTATGCAATTTTTCAGGACAATTTACAAATTTTCTTTTACAACATTTTTAACATTTTCCTCTCCCTCATTTTTGTATCTAAAACTATTTTTTCTCAATAAAAGGATTTCTAATTCACTATAACTTGGTTAACAAGCAGCTAACTTTTTACATGCTATAACTCAAAATTTGCTATTTCGTTAAAAAAAAAAAAAAAAAAAAAAAAAACATCTTATACTTTTTCACATTACAGATACTATTTGGTACAATTTTTTTGCATGAAAGTTGTTACCAATATCTCACAACAATATAATTGAAAACGGGTAGGGGGAATAAACAGCTACAAAAGTACAAACATAATTTGTTCACTTTATTTTCTTTTTTAATCATGCACGATGTATTAATTTATACCATGTCACGTTTCCCTTTCTTTACATAATATTAGACATCAAGTATGAATCTTCCAGTAACATAAAATAAAATAATGCACCTGTCAAAAAAATTATTTCTGGTTCAGAGTTCAGACCCAATATATGGAAATTTACGCATGAATATCATAGTTTTCCAATATTTTTTCACATTTTATTATTCCACTAAAAACTAAAATGTCTTCCTTCACATTGCCATGTTGGGAAAGTAACCCATCAACCACGCCTAACTAATAAAGCCTTGATATGACGCTGCGAAAATTTTCCATAGCTTTATACCATAGACCTAACGTTTTTAGCTGAATTTCATTACTATTAAAAACCTTCCAATGTGCATTAAAAAAGTAGGTCAATATTTAGAGCGTGTTTTCGCAAAAGCTAGCGGATAATTTAATTAAAAAGTTGATTAATCGACTCAATATTTAAAGTTTTTTTTAGAGACAAAATTTAAAGTTCAAAACTGATAAGTTAACCAATTAAATTAAAGTTTTTGATAAAACCAATTGTTTTTAATTGGTTAATATGAAATAACTTAAAATTAAATTAAGGACATATTTATACAATTACCGGACTGTAATTGTAAATTTAATAATTATGAGTGTGTTTGAATAATTATTACATTTCATATTTCAATTTATTTTAAAAAAATACAGTAAACCTTTATATTCCCCTTAAATTATAATAATAATTTATTTAAGTTTCTGAAGATATAATAAAAATTAATTTTTGAAATTAGTTACTATCAATAATTTAGTTCTGAACGTCATTGAAATTAGACAATTTTATCTCTAATTTTGTCACCTATAAATTATTTTAGACCTTGACTTTGGCGTGCATCAATAAATTTAATTCGTAATTTTATTGCACATCAATTAACTTAGTTCCTATACAAAGGACTAAATTGAGTTATGATTGTTAATTTTAGGGGTCAAATCGATAATAATAGTCAAGTTTAGGTTAAATAAATAGTTTTGTAATGTTAGGGAATAGGGACCAACTAGATTTGTGGTGCTAGATCTAAGGACCACATAAAATTTAGGGACTATTTTTTTTTATAATTATTTTTATCGTGTTATTAATGTAATATTTATATTAATTAGTTTGAGTGACGTTGGACTTAATCCTTTAAGTAAGATATGTGTTTAAGTCTTATAGATGAAAAAAAAAAGTGTGATTGAAATGGAAGATTTCATTAAAGTTAATACTCAACAAATATTAATTATTAATAAAATTAATTAATATTTCACACTAATAGCACGGTTATACAAAAATACTAGCTAGTTTTATTTATAACTAATAATTTTTTTTATAAGGAATTTAATCTTTCCTTAATTCTAGTTCTAATAACATTTTTTCCATTCATAATATTTAAATTTGAAATCTTATTTAAGATAATCCAACTCAATTTAACTCTCAAACTAAATCCGTGTCTCAATTTAATATTTAGGGTTTAAATTGATTAATGCATTTAATTTTATAATTAATTTAGTATATTGTCTTTTTAGAACGAATTACAATAGAATTATCTTTTTAGAAAACATTTTCTAATACCATGCAATTCTACTCTTAAGAAATACTTTTATATTAAAATGTCTAAAAATACTCTTCGTTTATCTTTCTTTCATTATTTGTGTCCAACTACCCTATAAATAAATTAAAATGGTATTTATATTCATATCCTATTTTTTTCTTCCCTTTTCTATTTACCCAAAATGAAGTTTAACTTTTTTCAGTCTTGACTTTCAATCAAATTAAATACTACATAAAATTCACTTTTTTCATTCAATTTTTTTTTTCCAATCAACGTGTGAAGTTAAAACTGCAGAAGTTCAATTTTGTTTTTCCTTGAAGCAAGAATAATTAAGTAGTTTTCACTTTTTAAGTTTTTTGCAAATATTTGACGTGAATGTGTGGGTAAATGTGAATAATTAGAAGAAAGAAAAAATTAAATATGTTTTGTATACCGTTATATCTTTTTTCAAATTGTTACTTTTTAGAATTTTAATTTTAATTTTAATTTTGATAAATGATGTTTTTAAAGTTTTGCATTTGATAGCTGCCAATCAGAATACCACATTCTCGGTGGCACGTAGTGTTAGATTCGCTGAGTTGTTGATCCAAAAAAAAATCCACTTCATTAAATTTACTATTTACATTTTAAAAACTAATTTGAATGATGCAGATCTGTTGGTGTCGGTGCTTGTTGGGTGTGGTGATGCAGATCTGTTGGTGGTGGTGGTTGATGGCGGTTGTGGTTGTAGTGGGGGTGTCGGGAGGCCGGGTGGTGGCGGATATGGATGTGGTGGAGACGCGTGACGATGTAGGGGTCGCAGATCTGAGGTGGTGGGAGGGTCACGCGATGATGATGAGGCGGAGGAGCGTGACATTGTTTTGGTCGTTGTCGACGAATATACCGGTGCGGTGGTCTCCGCCGCTGCACCAACAAACCACTGCTCTGCAACCTTGATCCCCCTTTAACATGAGAAGTCAACATTTTAAATTTGCAAATTTAGGGACTTTCTACATCGGCAATGATAAGATATAGTGAGCAGCAAAATGAATTTATTATTTATGCATCAACAACAAGACATGACCTACTCCGATGAGACAACACACGATAACCAACAAAACATATTTGTGTTTACATAATCAGCTATTCGAGGTTGTTATTTGTTTGTAGCCTTGAACCAACAATTATAAAATTATTGATTTATATGGAAACTTTTCTCAATTTTTTTTAATAAAAAAACAAGTGGCAGTGAAACAGCCAATCAAAATAACTGTTTTATATTTTTTCTGAGTAAAAAAATACTTACACCAATGAATTGTTTTAAAATGAATCTATTTTAATGAAAAAATTATAATAATGACCCAAATGGGTCAATCACTCATTATGAGTACCAAAAAACAAGACGGTTTCTAACGTGAGAGACCTGTATAGATCTTGCACTGTAGGAAAAGAATTATCAGTCATGTGATTAAAATGTAGGGCCGGATGAGTGAGGGTGCATCAGATGAGAAAAGTATAATATAATTGTTATTTTTTTTAACGCAGTGAAGTCTGAAATGTATTTTCTATCTCCCGAACCTTCCCTTTCACGTTCACGTTCACGTTCGATCTTCGGACTGCACTTCGATCAGTTCCTCACCTTCCCATTGTTCCTCAGTCCTGACCTCCCTCTCCAGGTGAATCCTGAATATATATTTTTTATTCCTTTCACCAAGATATTATTTGGGTCAACTGGAGATGAATTTTGAAGCAAATATTGAAATAGTCATCACTTGAAAATGTGAAAATGTGTGGATGAAGTCGGCGAAGGTGGTGGCAAGGTAGTGCCTGTATTTTGAAGTTTCTATTTGCAATTTTGTTTGAAAGAAAAAAAAATAGTTATATGTTTCTTTCTCACTTTGATGCGCCCTCACATAATAGACCCTTCATTTTAATCATACATTACAAATTAATTTTCTCATTATGCAAGACCTATATATTCCCCTCACGCATTATAGCCGAGGTCTCAAAAATATATTTAAGAAAAAAAAAAAAAAAAGAAACGTGCGTAATGAATGCACAACCAGACGCACTGGGATAGCGGACACAATTTTCAGTCTTTCATGCATTCGTTGCCTGGAGACTATTGTAGTGTTGCAAGAGGTTGTATTAATCTTTTATTAAACTAAGATGGCTTAACTCTGTTTGATTAAGTATGGAGTGTGGGTTTTATTATAAACCTTCTAATATTTATTTTTTGATTTTTATAATAAAAAAAATTAATCTTTGTAAGTGGTGACAAGAAATTATCATATTAACAGATCGATGAATTCGATCATCTGTTACCATCTGCTTTCCCTTACTCATTTCATCACCTTTGCTGTTTGACCATGTAATGCATAGTTTTCTCCCATCCACAGATTGATCACTCACTACTTAATTGAAGCAGTTCACCTCCCTCGAGCATTTTGATGCGCCAGTTTACACGAATCTTGCAAATACTTGTAAGCCTTATAGGATTAAAATATATAGACCTCCTTCTCTGGTTTTCTAATTAAAATATTAAATAAATAATGTACAGCATGAATGAACTGTGGTATGATTATTCTATCTGAACAAGTAGTCTCTAATTTGATTCCATTAAATAATGGGAAGGAGATAAATTGCTTCGATCGATGTGTCAACGCTAAATGGGCCTTGGGCTGAATATAACGGGCCTTCAGCTAAAGTCCAATTAACGAAGTCTTCTGTAAAAGTTGCGCTTCCAATGAACACTTATTCCCATTGTTAATAGGATTTTGGTCGTTGTTGCTTTCTGCATCCTGAAAATTGCTTCTTACAACTTTTTGAAATGTTTCTTTTACCTTCCAATCCGGAAGCCAAAACTTTTACAAAGTGTAATCAATCCAGAATGTAATCTTAAAACAATCCAGGAACTAAAATTGGTCCAGGAAGCAGCAACCTTGGATTTTTCCCGTGACCTAACCATTTTATTTTGGGGCTAGGCTTGCTAAGTTTTGAATTTGGCCAGGTTATCATGTATAAAATAACTGCCTCCATGAAGCATTGTGATTAGTGATCACCATGCATCTTTATGAAAATCTTGAGATGGATCTTGCAGGTCCAGTTCACCAGATCCTTTGTCCTCCCAAAGTTTATGTTGATATAGAAGACATATCTCGTAGTGAAATATATCATATTTTACTTCTCAAAATTAAGTAAATGAATGTAGTAAGAAATAAATGATTTATTAGCCCTTAATTTAAAGTTAATCAATTAAGATTATAAAAAGACTATAGAGATATTCTTACTTTCTTATGTTATGCATATATTCATTTATTTTCACCGATTCCGATAATAATTTTTGAATATTAATTTTACTTCGTATCTTTATTATAGAATAAGTATTTAAATATTCAATGGAAAGAACATGATTTAAAATAACTTCCAAGATAATTGAATTGAGGGGGAAATAAAAACCATGAAAAACAAACCGATCATCCACAATTGAAAAAAACAATGAAAATTAACATGGCTGATGCTCAATTCATAATTTACAAAACTACCCACATTTTCAACTACTTCAACTTAGTGGATCCCAACTTGATATATTTTGGACTCAAACCTAGCTAGTCCGTTTTAGTCATACCCTAACTATTTTATGAGATAGAGGTAAACTCGACATTTAGGTAAAATCTACAAATTTATATATTTAATACAGTTAAGTTGTACAAGTAGAATATCTACAGATTGATATATATATTTTAAAAAATTATACCAATAAAAATATAATTTATTATATTTTTGCAATTAGTTTAGGTCCAAAATTTAGTTATATTAATAAACCGTGTAAACAATAATAATATAACGAATTAACTCGGCTAAATGAGCGACTTTTTTTTTTTTTGTAAACGCCTGGTTACTTAGTTACTGTATTTTTCTTCTTCTAAATATATATATATATATATATATATATATATATATATCGTGACTTTTCCCACTTTCATCTTTTTGGCAAGACTGTAATTATTATATTATTATTGGTTGGTGCTAGACCTTGCCCAACCTAATTATTGCCCATATATGGTATAACAGTCATGCATTTTATAAAATATAAATACTTAACTGCAATTGTTTTGGAATAATTAGAAAGAAAACAGTTTTTTTTTTTTTGAAAAAACTACTTTGTGACCACAATAGAATGGAGTGGACCATAGTCAAATCTATTGTCTGCATACGGGGGGGAAAAGGATTTACATTGAAGCTATAGGAAATCTTAATTGATAATCGAGCTTTGAAAATTGAAATATACACAAACGGTGCATGCATGATTGAAGGACTTGGATGCACCATGCACCATTACTTCTTTCTTTTATAAAAAAAATACACCATTGCTTACTTAGTTAATTAAATATTTTTGTTTGGATGAAAATAAATAAATAATATGCATAAATACAAAATTATTTTTCGTAATTGTAACTTATTAAAATAAGAGTAGTGAGGGAAACGTAATAATGGATATATGTGTATGATTTGTTGAATTAAGTGTGAATGAAATGCGAAGGAAATACATGCATAATTGCATAGTTATTTTTCAGAATTATAATTTGTTAATTTAAGAGTGAAGGAAATGTGAGGGGTGTAAATATTTTTTTTATTGAATATGAGTAGTTGAGTACATATTTTTCAATCAATATTTCAAAGTCTGCACTGTTTTTAATGTACATTTACGGCAACTTACTTTTTGTACTGCCTTTATACTGAAACGTTAGTCAAACTGCCACAGTAGCCAAAAAGTAAAGCCAAAGTGCCAGAAGGAGAAAAAAATTTGTTGAAATGCCACGAGGCATATCTCGCACCCAACAGAAGCGGATTTCGTGGATGATCTGGCGAGCACCGATTGGCTGCATGGGAGGTGGGTGACAGGGACTGAAATCGCTGGGCTTGGAAGCGAAATACT
>PYAF01004180.1:933049-963782 GCA_007407185.1 Glycine tomentella | reverse complement strand
TCTGTGGATGTCAGAAGAACATATTTAGCTACTTGTTGTAGCTAATTAGGTTGGCCTCTCATACGCTGCCACCTCAGCCATCAGAATCCGCTGGACTGGCTTGCGAGATTTGTAGCGTGGCAGTTTCACAAAATTTTTTTGCAATCTGGCACTTTAACGTTTTATTTCTCCAATCGTGGCATTGTGGAAGTTGTTTCCTTTATACTACAATGAGTAATAACAGTGCTACCCTGTTAGCGTCGTTTATCGTGCCAAATTTTATGGAACCATCATCATTAATTTGTAGTTTTATGACATTACATAAACATTAAAAAATTGATTATTAGGGAAAGTTGATCAATTTTTTGGATTGCAAAATAACAACTGTAAGTCGTGAGACAAGTCATTCATTTACTTCCATTGAATAATTTTGGTTTCATTCTATCATTTGGGCCCCCCCAAATTAAATTTGAATGACCAATAGGTCACAATATATGTTTTTACGCATGTACCCATCATATATACAATGTACCAACTATATAGAGCCACAGATTTTTGCACTTTTTATCTGTTGAGTTAATTAAAATGGGTAATATAATAGCTCCAATGTCAAGCTGCTGCATATTGTGATTCCTTATAACATTCATGTGATCTAGGTACTTGACTAATTAAAATGGACAGTAACAAGTGTGTATTCTGTCTTGTAAATTATTGCGCGCAATTGCAATTGTCAGATAGGATAACGAAACTAAGACATAGTTAATCCTAAGATTTTCAATTAGCCTGCATGACAAACAAGGCAGAAGGAGCAACCAAGTGTTTCGGAAACCTGCATATAAAATTAAGAATATGTAGCTAGCATTTTTTTTTTTATAAATTTAAAGTAAAAAAGAAAGGAGACAAAATATATATTTTTATTTTAGGAAATTTACATAATACTTATAAGAAAATAAAAGATTATAACATTTATTTTATATTAATCTATCATAATATTATTACATTAATTTTAAAAACATTAAATTATAAAATATTTATTAAAAATGAAAAGTTTGTCTCTATTTCCGTTCAAAATATATCCAACTTACAAGTTACAAAGTACAAACACAAAAACATATCTTCGATCGTGAATCACTGCACAATGAACCCAATAGCAAGTTAAACACCCTTTTACGATCTTCAAATTTTCGTGCCAAAACAGTGAATTATCACCTTTTATTTTAAAAAAATATTAAAATGGAAAAAGGTCTTCTTTTAATTTGTTTTTCTTCAAAACCTAACTTTCAAGGTTTAAACATATTTTAAATCGTTCCATGCCGAAATCCAACCCACAAACCACCACCTAGCAAGTAGCAACCACCAGCACAGCACCCTCCACCTTTGACTATCCAAGTTTCCTTTATTTCCATCACCTCTATTGGTGAGCTCACGGTCGCGGGCAGGGAAAGGCAAAGTTAAAGGAATGAGAATAAACAAATTTTGAGAAGTTGATTCCGTTTTCCTTTATATGTTCTTTCCTCCACAATGAAAATAATTTTTTGAACGTAGGTATTGTTTCAAAATTTTCTTTCTTCTGTATTTCTTAACTAGTAATTTGATTAGTAGAATATTTAATTTAATGAGAATTTAATTAAAAATTACTTATTACTTAAAAAAACCTCTTTAAATTAAACCCCCTAAAAATCTAATTAAAAACCCATTATATTATAATGTTATATTAGTGATTTAGCAGTTGATATTTTCTTTTTAAAAGTCAACGTTATGAAAATTGTCCGTTGAACTAAAATCATTGATTTAAAAAAATAATGAAATCAAATGTTTTTTTTTTTATATATATAAGAGGATCAAAATTGTAAATTAAATAAAATATGAAGAACAAAATTGTATTTTATACTGAAAATTATAAATGTAGATCTAGCTCCCAGCTTAAAGAATGTCCACTTGCTTAACTTGAAAAACATGCAATTGAAAGGAATGAGACATATTGTAAGCTATCTTAACTACTCAAGTGATGTTTCTTAGCCCTCTTCGCTGCACCTATAGCAACTATATCCTTACTTGTTTGGGACATAATTAAAAAAATTTACACTGAAAATTGAAAGATTAAAATGATACTTATTTTGATTTTTTTTTTCTTTTGACGCGACACTTATTATAAATTAGAGTGGTATTTATCTTCTTAAAAGATAAATAGTTTGAGATAAAAATAATATGGAGGAATTGAATGCTCTTCTCGTTCACTTTTTTTTATCAGTAAATAGTATTTTAATGGCACAGATGAGCTGGGAGAGCATATTGTGTCTTTGTCGTGCAATTTCCCATTTTCAAAACCTCACTCATAGTCATAGAACAAGAAAACAAGAAAATGACAAAAAGAAATGTTTTTCTATTGCGAATTATTTAAGGTTCATACGTGGTGCTGGTAACACAACCTCATTGAAAGCTGAACAAACAGAAAAACAATGCAGTTCTGCTGTACCCACATACACCTTAAATTTTGCAATAATAAAAACATTATTATATCAACCAAATTGTAATATATTTAGAAACATTAATTCATGTATGTTACATATAATATAATCAAGCCTAATGACCAAACCAGACATAAGTCAACTGGACTCTAAAGGCTGAAGACATGCATTATTTGCAAAAATTTGAATTTATATTGTTAGCGTTGGCCAAACGCCAGATCTATTTGTGATACACATGTACAGTGAAAGCATCCTATTAGAACTTCTCTCAATTTTTTTTATATATCCGAACCATATATGGGCATTCAAAAAAATCAAATATTCAATCACTGAATTTTTTTATCACATAAAAGTGACTCTTTTTTTGTCCGAGTCAAGAGATTATTAGGATTTTCAAGAGATTATTAGGATTTTTCAATTCACTGTAACATTGAATCAGAGATTGATTCTACTCACAATAAGTGATTATTGTTAACTTAAGAAAATTTTACATATGATAAGAATTAAGCACGAGTTCTCTCCTTAAATATATCATTTTTACTCATAAATAATAGAATTTTATATCATTGCGTCAATCATTGAATTATACAAGTAACTCTTTAATTCCAATGCAAAGGTATAAAAAACACTAATGAAACAAATTTAATTTCAGTCATTGAGTCAATACTTAACCACAAAAAATTGTAAACACATGGAAGCATAGAATTCGATTTAAAGTGATCACTCGTTTTCTTTGGAGTCAACTTGAGCATAAGTATCGGCAAAGCAACGTTAGCCGAAGTATGAGTACTAGTGTCCATTGTTTGAATTTAAGGTGAAACTTATCATGTCTTATGACGGATATAGGAGAACAGAAGACAAAATAATGGAGAAGAGATCCAATTTTATTTTGGAGAAGAGACAAAACGAATTAGATATCAGAATATATATTATGGATATAAATTGTTTGATTTTTTTTCCATCAATAACTAATATAAGTTATTTTACCGTCATTTACTTTAGAGGAACGAATTATTAAGAAGTTTAGCTCAATTGAATAACAAATCTGTCATACTCGTAATTTAAGTCCCACATTTACCAAACTAAAAAAGTATAGGACGGTGGGAGTGTCCAACTTGATGCTTGTAAGTTGAGGTTGTATCCGTACTATAGTTGAAATATTAATAGTTTATTTTAATGTTGATAATGACAATTACGAAATGAAAATGACAAGGCCGACAAAAAATTGTGCGAATTGAAGGATGCAGAGATAGAGATAAGGGGGGACGCTTAGTATTTGGGTACGTTAGGCAGCTTTGTCTATGTAGATCTATAACCTAAGAAATATTTAATTTAATTTGTATATATAACCATGCAAGAATTGTCGGAAATTTCAGCTATTTTTTACTAAGCAGCAATAATTACAATGGTGATGAAATGAGCCTTAGAAAAAAGTATAAAATACAGAAGAATAAAAAAAGAATTAAGGGCAGAACTAAGAAGCTTTTAGCCATGCTGGTTGTAATTTAATCAATGAATCAATCATGTCACTGTAAAATTTGGAAAGCAAAAAAGAGGGTCCACTACCTATGATGTTAAGTAACATAAGGGAACTTCTCTCTTGCTATCATTCCCTTTCACTGTTTCTCTCTCTAAATGCCTGTTATGTTATAGATCTTCTATCTGCATATACAAATGATACTCTCTTTTTACATGGTTGCTTTTCCATTCCTTTTTTTCTGCTTACTTTACGAGAGAAAGGAAAGGCAAGGGCGTGTATGTGTATATGAACAAAAGTTTATAGCAAAAATAATTGAGCTTGGTTAAAAGCAAAATATATTATAAACAATAAAGAAGGAAATTTTTTCTGGTGTTGAGAAAGAGAACAGAGGAAAAGAGAGAAAGAGCAACGTCAGAGTTTGCCGTAGGGTTCTCCTTGGTTCGTGGTTTCTGGTACAGAGAGAAGGGAATCCTTCTTCTTCTTCTTCTTCTTCTCTCTCTCTCTTTCTCTGAGTTTGAACTTGGAGTAACTGGGTCTATATCTTTGTTCATATTAGAGTGGCCATCACTGGATTTTCTTGGTATATATAAAAGAAACAAAAATTGTCTTTTGGGTTGGTTCCAAGCAAGTAGAGGAAACTATCAAGTTTATAGTATTTTTGCTTGACAGATGTAGAGAACTCTCCAGTTTTCTGTTTTTTTGTTTAACACGTACATTATTTTTTCTTTGTTCTGTTCTTTTCTGACTTGTCCAGTTCCAGCTTTTTCCTTTTCTGTTTTAGGTGAGGTTTGTCCTCAGATCCCAGAAGCTAACAAGACTTATAAATACAAAAAACTCAGATCTATGGCTCATGACAATTCACAAAACTCCAAATATGAGAAAAGATGATGAAGGGTTTGAATAATATTTGATGTTCCAAAAACCATGTCTAATTTGACTTCTGCATCTGGTGAAGCTAGTGCTTCCTCAGGCAACAGAACCGAAATTGGCTCTGATTACTCACAACAATACTTTGCTCCACCACCAACTCAAACACAGCCTCCACTAAAGAAAAAGAGAAACCTTCCTGGCAACCCAGGTTTCTTATTTATTATATCTCTAATATTCAAACTTCTAAGCATAGTTTGTTTTTTTGTTTTGGTTTTGGTTTGTTTGTTGTATGTCTTTGTCTTGTTTATTAATGTTTCTCTCAATTGGGTTTAACTTTTCCTTCTTTATTTTTTTGGTTTGGTGTTTGTTTTTTTCTTAATTGTTTTATTTAGACCCGGAAGCTGAAGTTGTCGCCTTGTCTCCAAAGACTCTCTTGGCAACTAATAGGTTCATTTGTGAGATCTGCAACAAAGGATTTCAAAGAGACCAGAATCTCCAACTTCACAGAAGAGGGCACAATTTACCATGGAAGCTGAAGCAGAGATCAAGCAAAGAGATTATAAGGAAGAAGGTGTATGTGTGCCCAGAACCTAGTTGCGTGCACCACGAGCCTTCAAGGGCACTGGGGGACCTCACTGGCATCAAGAAGCACTTCTGCAGAAAGCACGGCGAGAAGAAGTGGAAATGTGACAAGTGCTCCAAGAAGTATGCTGTTCAATCAGACTGGAAAGCTCACTCCAAGACCTGTGGCACTAGAGAGTACAGATGTGACTGTGGAACCCTCTTCTCAAGGTAACTAACCTAAACAACAATCAAGAACGACCATTTATGAATTACATGTTGACTTCACAAGTCAAAGACATCATTCATTTATGAAGGATGCTATTTCAATCCGAGGTTGACCCAAATTCACATCTCTATATTCAAATGTGTACAACATTAAACCCACCCACATTCCTTATCCCTTCTTACAATGGAGAAGATGATATATACACTGAACATTTGAACAAGGTAATATATATAATAAATACTATATAGTATATAGAATATACGTACCTAACTATATGACACCTTTGTGACTTGTGAGAGAGAAAGTGTTAGTATAAGGAAATTAAAATTGAGAAAATTTATTAATGCAGTGGCAGGTGCCTAACATGGAGTATGTATGTGTGTGTCTTTTAGGTGTTGGGAAAAGAGAGAGAGTCAAACAATAAAAATTTGTGGACTGTTACAGCACTTTAGTGACATGGGTTTGGTTTTGTTTGTATGTGTGTTTTGCTTATGACAATCATATGCAGGAGGGACAGTTTCATAACACACAGAGCCTTCTGTGATGCATTAGCAGAGGAGAGTGCAAGATCAGTGACAGGCATAGTAGCCAACTCAACAACTCAACCAACTGCAGCAGCAGGAGTAGTGATCTCTTCATCCTCTCTTCATCAAGACACGATCCATGGTTGTAATAATAATTTCCCATTGAAGAAAGAGCAACAAGGTTTCATACCCCATTGGCTTGGACAACCATCACCCTCTTCTGCTTCATCATCATTCTTGTTCTCTCATCAAGATCATCATCTCCATGAAAACCCTAACCCTAGAGGTGGTCCCACTCTTCTTCCTCCTCCTTACCACCAAACAGCTCCTCACATGTCAGCCACAGCGTTGCTGCAGAAAGCAGCCCAAATGGGTGCAACGATGAGCAAAACCGGTTCCATGATTAGGACCCACCAACAACAGGCTCACGTGTATGCCAATGCTGCTTTGCATTTGTCCTCACGTGACCACCAGATGACCCCCACTCCCCATGGCTTGCTACCTTTCGGGAATAATAACGCTGTTGATAATGGTGTTGGTGTTTCTCCTTCACTCCTTCACCATGTTATCAATTCTTTCTCTTCTTCCCCCTTTGAAGGGACTTCTTTTGAGAACACTTTTGGTGGTGGCGATGCCATGACCGCCGATGACGGTGGCGGTGCCGGAGGAAACAATAATGAAGGCTTGACAAGAGATTTCTTGGGTCTTAGACCTCTCTCACACACTGATATCCTCCACATTGCTGGCATGGGAAACTGCATGAACTCCTCCCAACACAACCAAACCCGAAACCCTCCGCAAGGTTAGCTCCATAGCTTATTTTTAAATTTTGCTTTTGTTTATGATATATATTGTCAATCTTCCCAAAGAGAATTACCTTTCGGAATCCGAAAATTTTCTTTCCTTATATGCAGTTATTTTACAGATATATATGAGCTTAGTATATATGCTTGAGTTTTAATGTACTTTTAATGCTTCCATAGATTAAATATATAAGAAACCAGGATGGTAAACACAGTAATCTTAATTAGCTTATTGTTTGTCGATCGGTTATCAATTATGAACTGTTTGAATTGTGAATTTCAGACAAGCTAGTATCTTCTTTAAAATAAATAAAAAAAGCTTTCAGAATTTTAAATATTAGGCTTTTTTTTTTTTGACAGAATTTTTAGGCGTATCTAGGAAGTACTAATACGTGAGATAGATATAATACAACGTTGATACAATCAATTTTAAATATTATGAAATACGATATGAATAAAAATTAGTTATAACATATTGATTATAATATTAGATATTAAAACACAAATACAGATAAAATAAATTAATTCAGTTGTTTTTTTGGTTACAAGAGATGACAAATCAATTCAGTTGTTATAAATACAATAAAATATTATTATTACCGAGCCCTATTTCTATCGGTTAAGTTTAAAAATAATTATAATATAAATATTTAATACCGGAACGATAACTATTAATATATAGTGCTTCTAACTACTTGTACTGGCAATGATAACCGTCAAATAGTTTTTTCAAATGCCCTTGAAATTTATGTGAAGTGAATAAAATTTAAGTTTTTTATGTGTTTTGTGATGGGTTTGGTTATTTAAAAGTAAAGAAATTAACGTATTTTAGAAAATAAAGTGTAATTATAATTATAATTATTAACTAAAAACTAATGATTGAGACTGTTGAAATTATAGTATTATAGTATGCTAAATAATAGAGCTTGTATTCCGGAGAGTGAGGACATATTGTGATTCAATTTTCATCTTTACGGTCTTTCTTAACTTTCAAAATTAAGCGAAACACTGATATTAACATATGGTCAATAAATTTGTGATACAACCATTCATCTTTTTTAATTTCCACTTTTAGAACGGGGTGATACTTTTTTTAATCATATATTTGGATACAGCTTTATATTCTTTTCTGACAATATTTGTCTTTTATGCTTTCTTGCAATGCCATTGGATTCAAGTTGAAGTATGTTTGTTGTGATAGGAATAACATGATCAGTCCTTATCACGCTCTGTTTGCATTCTTTATTTTGTAGTTCATGCAGCTTTACAGAGATTAAGGAAAATAGATAAACATTAAGAATGATAAACGTTAATGGGCAAAATGTGTATGTGTCGATCCGTATCACATTTCTACTTTGCAGTTTAGCTAGCAAACCCTCTTATTTAGTACAAAACAAGAAAAATGATAAATAATTAAACAAATAAACTTAAGCATGAAGAACCCCCGCCAAAAAAAATAATTCAAGATGAGCTTCCACTGGCATCCAGCTCACCTGAGTTTAAAATGACTTCATAACATTTATATATAATTAAAAAGGACTTCATTGCAAGACAAATGAGTTCATGTAGTGTAAGATTCACCATTGCTTAAAATCCTTTAAATTCAATTTCTGCTTTGACACTAAAATACAAAATGAAGAATGAAAAACTTGTTGCTTTGAAAATAAAAATATTTTTGAGTTCTCTCAAGTCTTAAATGACATTCAAATTTGCACATAAATGTTTTATCAAGTAAAATTGATTAAGTGCCTCTAAACTTGGATTCGGCCAGAAGTAGTAAAAAATAAATCGTGTCAAGTTAAAAAAATTACACTACAAAATCTCAACATAAAATATTTTACACCAAAATCAATTTTACTCAAAATTAATTTAAAAAACCAAATTTATTCAAAATTAATTTTGCAAAATACTCATCTAAACATACACTTAAAGGATAGATAATTAACCTATATTTTTGGTTCTAATTGTGGATTTTAAGCAAACTTTATCAGTATTCAGAAAAAAAAAACTTTCTCAGTTCAAGTGTTCCACACAAAAATACAGGTTTTTCTTTCAATAAAAAAGATCAACATTACATGTCTCACAACAAAAACATTAATACATATTAAAAATTTGAAATTGCACATATAGACGAAGAATATATATGTAAAAGTAAGACTTTTTTTTTTCTTTTTCTTTCTGAGAAACAATACTGAATTTGATATTGTATCTAGCTAATAGCAAAGTGGAGGACTTGTTCTTTGAATAAATTTGTGGTGTTAATGCTATATCCAATCTGTTCATGGAAGACTCAACGATAAAATCTGCAGAATATATTCACCATTGATCGCTATTTTGCTATTTAGTTTGGTAGTTATGAAGTAATCAAATTTTCTCATGAATAATGATAGCTTTGAATCTTTATAAGATACTCTACATGAAAATGTATCCTACCTACCACTTTTTCTTGGATCTTAATTATAACCTTTTTCATTCACTGTACCAAATATTAATCATTAACCTTTTTCTTTCATCATTTGCTGCAAACTTAATTAGTGGTGAAAACTCAAATTTTCTTTAGCCAGTTAAGTTTTTGTTTGTTTTAAAATTAAAAAATCAAATTTTCACATTGCTTTTAATAAATGAAAAACCCATTCTTGCAAATATATGGTTCAGATTAATTTATATGCATATCTCAATCACATTTAACTATTTAAAATCAATTGTACCAAACCAACACTGGTGTATATGCTTTATTTTATAAACAACTAGTGGTTAGATCACTCTTAATCTTAAGTGTCTCCGAGACTAAGGATCAGTTACAAGATCAAAACAAATTAAAAAGAGCATATATAGGCGTACAGAAAAGATTGTGGAATTAATGAAATGATTGAAAACTAAATTGCTAGTTGATATGTGTCTAGAATATAATGTTTTTCAAGTTAAAATAATCATAAAATCAATTATAATTTGGTAATAAAGATCTTTTAATTGTGAAAATTCTGATCATTATATCATCAATCATAATATTACTAATTTATACAAAATTTATAGCAGGAAATCAAGAGAAGAGGTAAAAGAAAGAAAGATCAAGAAGTCAATATTCTCTAGATTCTCACGAGGATAGTACGAGATATCGCATCAGTCGCACCAGACAATAAAATTAAGACAATCTTCTATGTGATCTCGTGCAATCAGGGCTACAATAAATTATATTGCATGAAATTAGAAGATATGATAGGTTTTTAGAGTCTAACTATAAATATGGACTGGGATAGCAGCAGAAAGACATAGAGGTTTGTGCCTCTGGACATCTACACTGAGAAATACACGCATAGGAGAAAGTTTAAGGAATGATTGAAGCTAGGTCAAGAAAATTAAATCAAGATTAAAGGGGTTTTCTTCTTCTTCTTCCTTGAGATTCTTAACCCAGATTTATCTTATTTTATGTTATTAAGGTTAGACATGAACATGTCTAACTAACTTCTTTTATTGTGGTTAGAGCCAGAACCAATATGAATTCCTCTGTAATTGGATTGGTATTAATATAAATTGTGATAATTGTTTTATTTTATTTTGTTCTTGAATGAATTATTCCTTATTAAACTTGATCATTCTAGTGAGATTCTAAGGGTTAGGGTTTACAATAGGAATGTTAGAACTCTAATTTCTAAAAGCAGTAAAATAACGTATTAACTTAATGCTTAACTTAATAGGGAATCACTAAGGAATTAGGATTTCTAATTGGGTTAAAGGGTTAAATTATTAAAGAATTAGGATTTAACTAATTTATGTAAAAATACATCTCTGAGCAATTAAAATAATTGAAATTAGTAACCAATTCAAATACAGAAGGTAGGAATTAAAGATAAATGTGCTCTGATCACAATTCTTTCTCATAATTGCGTAATTCTTAATTAATATTGTTTTTGAATTTTTATTAATTTTTAATTCAGTTATTAAATTTTCTCAATTCCAAAATACAATCATATTCTCTTTAAAAATATATTATTTATCATTCTAATTTTAAAATCTCAAGTTGAGATCAAATTAGTGCCTCAATCCTCATAAAGAAGACATACTCTACTTACACTCTATTACTTGTAACGATCGATATATTTATCAAACTTGTAACACTAATTAATCCTGAAGGAAGTTCAAAACAGTTTAGCTCAATAAAGAAACTAAAACAAGACATAGTCACACATGGTCATGGAAGCAACATCGATATACGATCAGAATTTATGAGAGTTTGATTATGGGGACGTATGCATGTGTTGTGAGTATAAAGTTTGTTACAGGATATACGATTGACAGGATGGGTTTTGGGTTTTGAAAAAGCATTGGACTCTTTGTGATGGGGTGACTATGATATGCATGTTAGCTTGATTTAGATTTGTTGCTGTGTGATTTTTGAGGAATTAAAATAAAATAAAGATGTGGTTTGATACCCGATGTAAGTGCAAGTGGGATTCAATCCCGAGGGAAAATCCCTTCATATCCATCTATTATTTTTCTTATTTTAATTTCCAGCTAGCTAGCTCAGGCAGAAAAAAAACTTGCTACAATATTTATTCCTTATTTTGCATACACACAGATATATAATCTTTCTTTTCTTAGACGTTTTGTGGTTGACAATGCGGATTAATGTCCTTTTTAGATAGTTATGTGCAAATTGAAGACCATCCACCTGTCATAGTTTTTTTGGGTACATACCTGTCATGGTTTAAATAGTAGTATAAGGCTAGCTTAAGATAACAATGCTTAATTCAATTTAAGTTAAGAACATCAAAAACTTTAAGTTATAGACAAACACAAAAGTCACGAATCAAAAACAATAATAATAACGAATAAAAAAAGATAGAAAACATCTCTAATTATTTTTTTAAGAAAATTCTATCCTCTTCATCATGTATTTCCACCCAAAAAACCATATGTATAATACAAATCTGATATCTTTTTTTGGTACATAGAAAAGTGTTATCCAATAGTATTATTAATTATTTGTAAATTAAAACAACGTTTTTATTTATTGTTTCCCTTTCAAATTAAGCATGTTTAATGAGAAAAAAGGTTATTCACTTGACAATATGAAAAATTTTACACAAACATCCAATCATAGTCACTATCATGTATGATAAATTTGTTAATTTTTAAAATAATTATTTTAAAATAATTCAAATACTAATTTGTGGCTGAATAATACTATTAAACTATTTTATATTGTTAGTGCATAAGCATTGAACTCGTATTTAATTTAAAAATATTTTATATTAATTTATAATTAACAAATAAAGCCTTACTTTCACTAATGTTCGCTTCTCATATGCTTTTTTCAAGAACATTATTTTAGCCTTCTATTATTTACATTTATTAATTGAAATTAAAAGGAATTAAAAGAGTCATGAAATGGCAACACAGTAATGAACCACTAATGCTACCCAGCACTGAATCAATTGGTATAATAGTGTTTTAGCTTAATTAGAAGTTTTTTTTTTATCTATAAAAATCAAAGATAAATATTACAAATTTTATAATAATTCATGCATTTTGTGTTCAATCAATTGAATTAAACCTCAACATAACTTAATTAGTATTTTGAATTTGAACCTAAGTATAAGATTTTGTTAAACACTTGGAATATCTACACAAGATTTTTATAGACCATAACGATTTTATCTGATTGTTTTCTGAGAAAGATGTATGTAAACAAACCCAATATATGTTTTTTTAGTGTATATGGATATGGATTTTGTTTATGGAGGTGCCATTAGCACATTGGTGTTTCAGTACTTTATCAGATGCCAAATGTGAGACAGATTCTCATCCCTGCCCTAAGATTTGCTATGTTAGGTCAGTGTATGAAGATATATATTCATATAATAAGTTTTGAAAGTCGCGTTGGCACCTCTCTTTTTATTCGTTTGGCAAAGGCAAAACATCTACGTTGCTGAAGATTCCTCTGAATTCCGATGCTCTAGTATTGTGAGCCGGCATCTTACACATGAAAAGAAACACAAATAATCAATCAGAGATTTAATTAAATGGAGAAATCAAACGATATCTTGAAAGAACGTATTATATTTTCAATTTAAGAATCGAGAATGTTAACTTGTGTATTCAAAAAATTGGATAATTAAGAATATAAAAACTTAAAAAGGGAAAATATTTATTAAAAATTTCAAAATGTTTTTTTTTTTTTAAAAAAATTATTAGAAACCTTAAGTAAAATGTAACAATGTATTAAGTTAATGATCATATACTTAATGCTCAATCCTTGAAATGTGACAAATCATCTTTACACATATATACGTCTGAACTTGGTCTTGATCTCTGAAGTCACATGATCAGTGTCGTTCTTCTATAGTTCTCTAGCTTCACATGAAGAGGATGAGCAAAATTCATTCATTTCTGATGTACGTTGAAGATAATAATAGGATAATTGCATGTTTGCCAAATTTATGTAAGTACTGAAGTTTCTTTGTATGTCGGAGACAGGAAAGATGTAGAGACAGCTAACAACGTAAAAGGAAACGGAAGAGCAGAAAGAGTGAATAAAGCACAGTCCCCCAAGACCAAGAGAGAGTAATGTTACTGTATTATGTCTATGCATTGGTTTTAGAGGTTCAATTCTTTTATTGGAGTTTCTTTTTGTTTGCCGTCTCAATTAGAATAATATGCGGTTGGTAGTGTACCTCTAAAAGCTGATAGAGTTGGCAGGATGATATTGAAAGGGTTTTTGTTCGTTGTTTGCGTAGTTTAATGGTTGGCATATGTAGAATCCACAATCCTAGTTGACTTGTCATTGTAAAGATGCTTCCCCACCCCTCCCCTTTGGCAAAAAATAATGTCACCTTTTCTCTTTGACTCAAGCCCCATCACTTTCTTCCTTCTATCCATTCCACGTACATTAATGCAAGCTTTCAGCTTTCTCCCTCCATTTACCACTTTATTATCTCAAAACTCAAGGTGTTTTTCCTTTTTCTTTATTCTTAAAATTCTCATTTCCAATCATTAGACTAACCATATATGTTGATGAGAATAATGTGAATTGAGGGATGAATTCATGTCCTACACCTTATATATAAGTATAATTAATAGATGCCCACCCATGCTATTGACATTCTTTTCCCCCTTTTTCCACCTGCATTTTTTTTATTCTACTTCTCTATTCACTCTTCTCTATCTCCTCCTTGCCTTTTATTCTTTTTCAAACACTAAGTCACCTTGTTTAAAAATAAAAAATTATGTATTCTATTGTTCGCCGACTTCATGCTATGAGTTGATAAGGGGAGATATATTGTAGCTTGCCTTATCATTATATATGCAAAGAAGTTTCCTAATTCGAATCTATGATCAACAAACTACCAAGATACAATTTTACTGAGTCAAAGCTTGTCCTCATAAAACTATATACCCCATTGACAATTAATAGACTCATAGCTATGAGAAGTTAAGGAGGAAAGATATTGTACTCAAAGTTACTCTTGTATATACAAAAAGACATTAGAATTTATCAACAAGTCACCAAGGTACAATTTTATCATTGTGTTAAACTCACTATACTAAGTCACCTTGTTCAAACTTAAAAAAATAATTAAAACAACAATACTTTTTTAAGAAATAGATAAGATTAACTTTTAAAAAAATAATTTTCTTTTTTTTTAAGAAAAAAATGGTTTAGACAAATACATCATAAAAGAAAAAAAATACTTATTTTATTAAATAACATTTTTAAATAAGCTTAAATAAATGATGCCATTTTTTTAAAAAAAATTTAATGAAAAGTAATTTAAAAATAATTATATAATCATAAGATACAAATTTTCAGATTATAAAATAATCGTAAACTACAATTTTCTAAATTTCAGTTATGTTCCTCAACATTTAGATTATTTTGCAAATAGTTGTTTTTGAAAAAAAAAAAAAAAGCTGAAATAATGGGTCCCCATGTTACCATTCCTATTTACAATCAGAAAAAAGATTCACAGAATGTTGTCATATAGAATTTGCAATCCTTTAAAAATTCCTACAAAATAGGTTTTCATATCAGACAAGTCATCCTACCAAGCAAAGAACAACTTCTGAAATGGGTCAGTGTCCTTAGGCGGAAATGTAGCAAATGGAGTAATTGCAATAACTACAATATTTACTATGTATAATATTTGGAATGGATAAAATATGAATATTGAATAAAATTGTGTCATCTTCGAAACTGAAATGAATAGAAGTATATTCCAGTTAGTAGTTACACATTCATATTCTTATTTCTTAGTACTAGTTATAGAATACAAACGAAGCCTTGTCTGCTCTAAAATGTGGATGACCCAGTTTGACATTGATGGGCTTGTGGTGCTTTTTCATGTTTGTAGAGAAGGCCAATATTGGTTAAGGAGGCCATGCCTCAAATTATAAGTGCCCTTTGCTTAGAAAAGATATATTAATATGATGGGATGAGACATATTGAGTTAGAGGATCTACTAGAGACATACAGAGTGTTTGAATTAAATTCAGTGAAAAACAATTAATTATTTTTTATGATAAAAACAAAATAATAAATAATTACTTCTACTTTATGGTATTATCACAATTTTATAAGATAAATTGATTTTTTTAATGTTATCCAAATACACTAATAATAGGCTTCCAAACTCTAATAACAACACTTACATAAATATTTCTAGATTACCTACTAATAACTCATTTAAATTAATCAATAGTAAGACTAAAACTTAAGTCCTTGTGATACTTTTAGATAAAATAAATGAAATTAAATTAATGGGGTTGGGAAATATGAAATTTGACCCCATAAGTATTAAATATAATGAAGTGTGTTTGAATTGGGTTTAGTGAATGAGAATCGGATTGAAGAAGAAGACGACCAGCCGTGCAGCTTCGAAATTGCTGGCCATGGCGAAGAAGCTAAGCTCGAAGCCCACCCTTTTGTTCATCTTCGTCTCTTTCATGCTTTTTTGCGCCTTTCTTCCTGTTTTCGCACCTCTTCCTTCTTTCTCCTCTGACCATTCTCATCAGAATACAGTAAGTTCCTTCACTCATTTCCCGCGACTCAATTCTCTCTTATACATTCATCTTCTTCTTCTTCTTGTTTTTTTTTTTATCTGAGTATTGCCAATTAGTTTGCATTAACCATCTCTTTGCTAATTGCTAAGGATAGTAGATCGTAGTTTCTAAAATTGTTGTGTTCGCTGAATCAGTGATATTGAGCTGTTAGTGAAAAAGTTTTTAACTTATAGCTTCTTTTTTTTATTATTATTATTAAAATAGGACAACACTATGATATAAATACTGTCTTCAATTCTAAGATAGCTTGAACTAGTTTGTTTGTTATTTTCTACCTTAACTAACTGTGATTGTTGGTGATCAGGTTAACAGAAAGTTCGAGATCGCCAACGATAGGTTCTGGAAAGATGGTGAACCATTTCAGATCATCGGTGGTGACTTGCATTATTTTCGAGTGCATCCAGAGGTACTACACTTCTTGCTGGCATCTCTTAGTTTAATTAGAGGAATTTTCAACAATATGCACAATACGCATCATAATTTTCTTACAATCAATGGCAATATTATTGCTTCCTTCTCTTTATATAAGTTTTGGTTCTTTTATCTTGGTATCTTATGCACATAGCATAACAAGAAAATGGAGTGTGCTATCACGCCCTCTTGTTATCTTCCTCGTAAGGATAACACATACTGATAAATGAATTTTGCCCCGTTATTCTCTGGGAGATCATAACTCAAGCAATTTATTTTGTTCAAGTTAAGTACTTTTATAAGATGATATTGATTTTTTCTAATTTGCAGTACTGGGAAGATAGACTGTTAAAAGCCAAGGCATTGGGCTTGAACACAATTCAGACATATGTTCCTTGGAATCTGCATGAGCCAGCACCGGGAAAGCTTGTTTTTGAGGGTTTTGCAAACATTGAAGCATTCCTCAACCTTTGTCACAAACATGGTCTCCTTGTGATGATTCGACCCGGACCATACATATGTGGAGGTTACATATCTTACAATTTAAATGTTCATTTACTCAATTTATTAGGGAGCTTCAATTGTAATTTTTGCTAAGTACTCTCTTAGATTTTTATATATTTTTTAACAAGAAAGCAGAATTGTAAAACACTTAAAACCCATATCATGCAAGTTCCATGAAAAAATTCCTCACTGATATATTCTATTCAGTTGCACTGCTTAAGATTATATGGAATATTATAATTATGCTTATATGTTAGATTCACTTGCTGAAATTTCTTGTAATATTTAACCAATCTTGAATTGAAATTTTTAATCACCAAGTTTCTCCACTCTAAAAGCCATCCTTTGCTCTGCCTTTCCTAATTGTAGATTTCTGATGTATGCTTCTGTTCTGCTGCTTACGTTTCATTTAATAAACATCTTGAATTACAGATGTGAAATCCATTTAATTGCTTGCATTTTTCCTTCCTATATGCAGATTTATTTGTGAAAAGATATAAACATAAATATTAATGATATTGCTATGATGATTTTCAAATCTGAGGGACCTGTCAAATTTATCATCCCGATCCATAATGCCAAATAGTCACTTCTTCCTATGTAATATGTCTAAACAACAGAAGGCAACATGTGTTAAATGTTGCCAATCCAAAGTCTGTATGGCTGCCCATTGTCATCTTTTGCCACAAATATTTCCATTTCTTATTCTTTATAGATGATAGAGAGAAGCAAAAGAATGTTTGGCATCTGTAATCCATATGCTGTGCACTAACTTTGACATTGTTCTAGAATACAATCTTATCTATTTTTATGTTATTTCCTCTTTTATGGAGTTTATTTAATGCCATCTCTGTTGGTGTTGATATTTTGTTGTAAATGGTATACAAGAATTCAAGATGATGATTTACTGTTGATTTATTTCAGAGTGGGATTGGGGCGGTTTCCCAGGTTGGTTCTATTCCATGAACCCAACCCCCAAACCAAGATCATCTGATCCTACTTATCTTCAACTGGTATGCTTTCCTCAGTATATTTTATGATATTGTTGGTCTGCCATGCAACTAACTTTTTATACTCACAAATCTTATGGTTAGAGTTGTATTGTTATGCTATTTCTTCTAGATTTTTGTCTCTTGTCTGTTTTTCTGCTTTTCCCTTTAATGTTTTGCAATTTTGGAAACACAACTCAACATGTCTCAAAAACGGAGGAGTATTTGGTGTAATAAGGGAACACCTCAGGGAGGGATCCATGTAATTTATTCTATTTTTAACCACGTGTAGCACCGGTATTGAAACTAGTGAATATGTAAAGTTGTAAAAAATGTTTTCCCATGTATACTGGCTTTTTTTCTTTTCTTGAGAAAATGGGAACTGGGACTGCCAGCAGGGAATATGGTGCCTTTATTACAACCAGACACGTTTGGAAGTACCTTCAAACATGTATGTTGGGGTTAGTGCACAAGGATTCTTTGCAAATGGGGTTACTTCAGGAAGCAGCAGCAAATAGGCCACTTACCCATGAACAATGAGTGGGGGTTCAAACCTAGGAGGAATTGAGCAAGTTGGATATCACTGAATCAGCCTCATTGGAGGAATCCTTTAATAACTTTGCTGTCAGGCTATGCTTAATTAAGCAATCTATTTGTTATTTCCAAAAGGAAAAAGGGTGAACTTTATTTGTGGCTTCAATGTAACAATGTCTTGTAGTGCAGTAGTGGTTTAAATGGAATAGGTTAAACAAACCCTTATGATTATTGAGCTCATAACATTTTGTAAACAATTCTAGATTGTGAATCTAAATACTATGATTTTCATTACGATGTCTATGTGCTTGAAAGCATTTGTTGTATGTCTTTCTCCATGTTTATACATTACTTTTATTGAAATTTGGACTTATTAAAGTTTGGAATTTAAGGTTGAAAGATGGTGGGGTAACCTGCTTCCAAAGTTTGTTCCTCTCCTATATGAAAATGGAGGCCCTATAATAATGGTTCAGGTATGTTATTTTGGGTAGAATTTATTAATTCTGCTTACCTAATTGGCAATTTGGCATTACTATATCAGATATTTGCAAAACATAAATATATGAAAGTTTTTTGTTTTGACTTCAAAAACAAAAGTTTATTTGCTTAAGTTTGAAACTGGAATAATTTGCTACCTAAAATTATTGGGATATGATGAGAAATGTAAAGAAATAATTTAAATAATTGATAAGATGTGTTTAGAGACACACCACTTATAACATGTACTAATAATTTACGTCATTAATAATTTAATACTGATGTTGTACATAGAACTTAACTGGTACACGCCCAGCCCAATAATACCATTTACATCATAAATTTTAAAAAATGTTATGAATCCTATTATTTTAATATTTCTCATCCTATTTGTTTTTTAAAACTTAAGTTATGTGTGTTTTGCTTACATTTAGTGGAAAGTAGTTTGTCTAAATATGAAAGTATTCCTCCACAATTGCAAATTCTTGATTGCTGGCACAACGGTAAAATTGTATCTTGGTGACTTGTTGGTCATGGGTTCGAATTCGGAAATAGTCTCTTTGTATATACAAGGGTAAGACTGCGTACAATATCCCTCCCTATTACCTGTGCATAGCGTGGAGCCTCCGGGCAATGGGGTACGTAGTTGTAGTAGTTGTTGATTGGACTTAATTTCACCATCATTGAATTTTTCTCAAGATTTGTGTATTTCTTATCTTTTGAATGTTAACCACGTATCTTGTGATAGGAGAATTATATTGATTTATGACATTGTTTGACACAGATTGAAAATGAGTATGGTTCTTATGGAGATGACAAAGAATATCTCCATCACCTGATCACCCTTGCAAGAGGTCATCTAGGGCATGATGTTATTTTGTAAGAGTTGTTATGTTTTTGAACCCTCTCACTTCATTGTTCTTAAACTGAAATCCTGCTGTAATATGATATAAATGTTTATAGTAAAAGATCTTGGTTTGTTATGAATGTATTTAAACACACGTAATCCTTTTAGGCAATTTAATAGTTGTAATTCTCTAGTGTTATCCTTGTCATTGTAGGAATAGGGTCATCTGAAGAGTTAGATCATTGGTTTTTGTTCTCTTTCTATCTGTATAGGTCAGTATCAGTAATTTAACTGTGAAGGAAAATGCAAAGATAGTAATAAGAAATGGACAAATAGAAAAAAAGAAAGGAGAGACAAGAGGAGTATCAGAGGATGTAGTGGGAGAAGCTAAGATAAAAAGTAGTCATTCAACACTGTCTGATTATGTAATAATCTCTGTATAGGCACATTTTAGTAGTCCTAATTCTATTGCATAAAGACAATTTCAACCCCAAATGATCCCAAATTTGAGCTATTGAGGGTAAAACATTCATTATTAAATCCTGACATGAGGAGAAGTTTCCATTCAAGCAATTGAATCAATCAATAATTACAAACATCATAAATTTTCCTAGTTCTTATTGCATTTTTCTTCACTTAATCTTACTTTCACTAATATATTCTCCAAGAAGAGATCCATACATGTCCTGCTCCCCTTATGACGGGGTCTATATCTCAAAAATATGCATTTTTTAAATCTTCTTGCATCTTCATAATTAACTTTACCAAATTTAGTTGACAGTCTCATAGGAATTCATGTCTAGACATATTATAATTTGTGCAAGGAATGAAAAGATGGTAAGGAGAACCAATCGGCAATCATTTGGTGACAGTAAAAGTTCTCTTGTCCACACACACGCTTTTGGAGTCGTCTTTTTAATGTTTTGAGACAAATCAGATAATGTGCAATAGTGGTATATTGTTCAGAATAAGGTATTGATATATTTATCCACAAAGAAGGATTGGTTAAAAATCGAAACATGATGTTGAATTCCAACTTTTGAACTTCTATTTATAATGTACTAGTATGCCCCTAATAACCTAAAATGTAAACAGATAATGGAAAAATGCAATATCTAGGTTAGTTTGAGGGGGATATACTTTTTTATTACTCATTTGCCATACCACTGTTTTCAGATACACTACAGATGGAGGCACCAGGGAAACTCTTGAGAAAGGAACCATTCGTGGGGACACCGTCTTTTCAGGTGAAGTATATCTTATGCTTTTCTTTCCTGATTATTAATAGAATTATATTAAAAAATATAGACTTAAAACTAAAACATAGATAAGAATTTTGAAGCTAAAAAAGAGAATCAACAACAAAAAAGCCTTATTCCACTAGACGAGGTCGGCTTCATAGATCTCAAGACACCATTTGGCTTAGTTAAAAACCAATTTTTTTCCTACTTTACTAATTTTAAAAAAATTACCTGTGGCACTCTAATAGAGAGAGTAACACAATAAATTAACTTACCATCAAGGCATAAATTTGCATTTAAAGAACATATGGCATCCCAATTGGGAGATTAGTGTAGCAAACTATCAAGAAAGAATACTCAAAATTCTTGTATAGTGGTAGACTATATCTTTAGAAGGCTTGAGAACCTAGTAACTATATTTGATCATATAACATTATACATATTATATTTTTGTAGCTGTTGACTTCGGCACTGGTGAAGATCCTTGGCCTATATTCAAGTTACAAAAGGAGTTCAATGCCCCAGGAAAATCACCACCTTTGTCTGCGTAAGTGTACTCCTATGAAATATTATTTTTGTTTATCAAATGCTAATACTCAAAGTGCTTGTCATATCAGTGAATTTTACACCGGGTGGCTTACACACTGGGGAGAGAAAAATGCTCAGACTGATGCTGATTTTACAGCTGCTGCTCTTGAAAAAATTTTGCAAAAAAATGGTTCTGCAGTTCTCTATGTATGTCTCAACCTCTACCTTAATACGGTTTGAAAATCACATTTTGAATAATCATTTTGGTTTGGGTTTTCTAATTTTCAGATGGCCCATGGTGGGACAAACTTTGGATTTTATAATGGAGCAAATACTGGTGTAGATGAGGCTGACTACAAACCTGATCTCACTTCATACGATTATGTTAGAAATATTTTAACCCTTATGTTGCGCCTTCCATAGTGAACTGTCTTGTGTGTACTACTAACGGGACTGACTATCTCATATCCAGGATGCACCAATTAGGGAATCTGGTGACGTTGACAATTCAAAATTCAATGGTATGGATCTTGTGTTTTCTCTCATTTTCAAGCTATATCAAGAGTTTACTAATATTTACATTTTCAATATTTTTTTGTGTGACTATTTATGCAAATTTTTATCTCAAATTCCTGAGTTCTCCCCAGCTATGGTCATTCCAGTAACATGAATACGTTTTTCTATCCTTTGTGAATTGTATCACTTCTAGCATTCATTCACCACTCTCCATTGTTACATCGTACTATGGTCCAAGGAGTTCTTCAACTCACCAATGCATAGATAAACCTGAGTTGAAAACTGTACATAAAGCCATTAGCATCATAATTGCAAAAATTTGAAGGAGCTGTGCAATAAATCCAAAACTAGTTGGAGATGCATATATTATGTATTGCTGCAAAAGAAAATGCTATCACCAACATAGATACAGAAAAGTTTAACGACTTTCAGTTGAAACTTTAAAGTCCTAACTACTTACAAGTTCCAACAACTTTTAATTTCTAATTATGTCTTATATGCTTTATGCTTTTGGGTTTTTCGTGTTTATTATTTTGTTTTAAAGATAGTTGAGGTTTCAAAGCCACACCCTTTGTAACTTAGGTTTCAAAGCCAGTTTCAACAGAGTCATGCTTTTCTCATCAGTCACCCTCTCACATTATGAATCAAATTTATGCGGAACTTTACTATCTATAATGTTTAATACTTTAATCACTTCTGTACTGATATAAAATTTATATTCAGTTGAAGAATATCTTCTCATTGATCCAAACTAATATTCGTTTCCCCTTCTGGTTTTTTCATTATTTGTTAAATTGTTATTTTCACTGTGATCATCCAAGCAAAATTTTTAATTTGTGCTTGTTTATGTTTCAGCTATTCGAAGGGTTATAGCCAGATATAGCTCAGTACCTCTTCCATCTATTCCCTCTAATAATGAAAAGGCAAGATACGGACCAATTTACTTACAAAGAAAGGCTTTCTTATTTGACATGTTTGATTTCACCAATTCCACCAATGTGTTTAAATCTGAAACCCCAATGTCAATGGAGTATGTGGGCCAGGTATGTGATTGCTGTTCATGCTGGTGTGCAAGATTCCTCCTATTTTGTATTATTGAAGCTTAGCCTTTGTGTTCAGTTGTTTGGTTTCGTATTGTATGTCACTGAATACAAAGCAAAGAGAGGTGGAAGAATTTTGTTCATACCAAAGGTGCTATTTGAATTCTTTCATTAATTCTCATTTTGTTTTCTAGCTATTTCCTTGTGATATTATCATCTTATTTCTATTACCCGATGGCTAGAAAGTTTACAGAATGTCTCATCTATATAGAAGAATCTTGCTTCTCTAAAAATACAATAAATGATGAATGTGCAGTTACATGACAGAGCTCAAGTATTTATTTCATGCCCTTCTGAAGAAAGTGGTGCAAGGCCAACTTACATTGGAACTATTGAAAGGTGGTTAAATAACAAAGTAACTCTTCCGGATATTAAATGCCATTTTAAGATCAACTTATTTGTTCTGGTACGTTACTGCTTTCTTTATGTATTCTTATTTTTTTGGTACAAAAAAATGTTTTGGCCATTTTTTAGTTGAGTAGTTACATCTTGGACTAAGAAAACATTAATGTTTTGATTATTTAACTTGGGGGAAGTTCATGATCTGATTCTCGTCCTTCATTGTGGAGATGATAAGGGAGTACCAGAGAATTTAAATAATTATTGACGACTTTAACTTTAGTTTGAATGGTGCTTAAGAGAACCACGAGTTCATGACACTTTTTCATTTACAATACTCAAAGAAAATAAGATAAATAAGGTTAAAATATGTTTAGTCCCTTGAAATATTTTGAAATATATTTTACCCGATAAATAATATAATTATGTTTTTTATTTCTACTTGTCGAGTGAGTCATGAACATTAGATACTGTGCGCCTAATAGCATAGTCATTAGTCAATATCAGAAGTTAGTTGCTGAACTGGTACATTTCATACTTTTTTTTTTAATTGGTAGAAATTGAACACGGTACCAAGGGGCTTACAACATTCACACACCCTACTCAACCAATTGAGTTAGACCCTCTTGATATTTCATATTGTTTTAAGTTAACATTATTCATTAATGAACTCCTTAATTTATTTATATAGTTGTTTATGATTAAGATGCCTCTCATCTTCTGAAGAGTTTTCCTTCAGCTTATAATATTTTTAGTTGCATGCTTTCCCACCTCCCCCTCTTTGTAGGTTGAAAACATGGGTCGTGTAAATTACGGGCCTTTCATCTTTGATAGTAAGGTAAGGGTTATCTGAAGCTGACGATGCTGCTCTAAATGTTTTGATGGTAATTTTTTGATGTTTGTCACAACTTTTACAGGGCATTCTGTCTTCTGTTTATCTGGACAAGGAACAAGTAAAAGGGTGGAAAATGTTTCCTATTCCTTTGCACAACCTGAATGAAATGTCAACCTACAATCCCATCACGCAAGTTGCATATTCTGCATTCAGTGACATATCTTCATCCAGAGAAAAGTTGATTTATAAGAAAGGTATGGTGTGCTTAAATACATTAGGTGGAAAAGGATACCTTTTTCTATCAATGCTCTTTTGTACTATCTCATTGGAATATGGAATATGGAATATCATAATAATGATAGAAACGGGATGCATTTTTTTATATGTAACTTTCATGGTAATTTAAATCGTTGATGTCAAATCTTGACCAAGGTATTTCTTTTTCTGCAGAGAATACTTCAAAAGAACCTGCTTTTTATTCGGGCCACTTCTTAATTGATAAATCAAGTCAGGTCAAGGATACATTTATGTCATTCAACAATTGGGGAAAAGGCATTGTGTTTGTTAATGACTTCAATATAGGAAGATATTGGCCGGTAAAGTAAAATAGTCTTTTAGTTCTCTTAAATGAATTATATTTGTGATTATGTTGCATAATAGTTAGTTCTCTAACTCTGATTGTTTTTGCTTTCAAATATTAATTTTGGTTCTTTGATAGTTGAGAGGACCACAGTGCAACCTCTACGTTCCTGCTCCACTCCTTAAACAAGGAGATAACGTTTTGGTATGTCTTGGGATTGCCATTTTTTAACTAGCATTTATTATTGTTTCATGACATGTAAATTTTACCTATACTACTAGTATTAAGCTTCATCGGCTAACATAAATCCAACTATATTCAAGGAAAATCCTAATCGGGCCCTAACTTCTAAGTGTCTCTAACCACGTCGTTATTCATTTATCATTTATCAACTTAATTTTATTTTTTTGTGTGAATTATCTCACAGAATTTTCACTTGTATGTATCAATGAAAAGCACAATTCACAACTTGATTCACTTGTACAGGTAATACTCGAGTTGGAATCTCCAGACCCCGAACTTGTGGTGCACACAGTCGATGAGTCAGACTTCACATGTGGCTCTAGTGGGATGAGCCTCCATCAACTGTAATAAATTGTCATAAAAATATGCTTGACCTTTGAAAATACATGTAAGAATTTGGAGGTTACGATCTAATCAAATGACTATCAACTCATTCAACATTATCATCAACAACACCTTTAATCCATGTTAATTGGAGTCGGTGATAGATAAATCTAATGATAGAAACGAGGAGATTAGACAAAAAAAAATAGAAGGGGAAAAAGGAAGGGGAGATGAAGAGGAAAAAACTAATTAATAAGGAGAATATAGAAATAACAACGGATCTAACCTCCACTAAATTTATAGCTTTTTTTCGTTCCGTCCTAAGACACACTATTTGTCAATTTATATATCATTTTATTAAATCTTGTTTAACTACCTTTTTCATGTAAGTTTCGGTTTACTCTATCTCTCTTTCTGTCGAGATCTTGATAACAAATTTTTGTTCTTATGCGAGCATTCAAGGATCATCTCATGGATCCAAATCACTTCAATCTATGTTTCATCGTCCTTTCACTCATATCTTTTGTCGAAATCTCATTATGCTTGTAAATATTAATTATGGTTATTATTGTTCTTTAATTTTTAGTTACAATTATGCACAGAAGAAAAACCTCACCATTACAATTTAAATATTCTTAAGTTAAAGTGACTCATAACACCGAGCCAAAAGATAAATATTAATCTCTTTTTAGGTGTAAAAATTATTGAAGTAAATTTTGTTTAACAATTTATCGTATTATTTGTTATGGATCCTTTAGGTGTTGACACGGATTCATGTTTACTGGGCATCGAAACTCATTCTTACACTAAGCTTTTAATAATATGGTCATGATCTGTCATTATGTGCCGACTATAATGTTTAATCTAGTTTCTATTACTTTTTTACTTATAATTTAAGTCAAAGTGACTAATTTCACTTAAATTTGACTTCTTAATTTTTATTAATGTAATCAATGATTCCCAAGCACTTATTTGTTGAAGTGGGTAATATTTATATTGATCAATCATACTTAAGATAGAGTGGAGAAAAATTATAAGTTGGTGGAGGATAAAACTCATTAATATCTCTATATTCATTAGTTTCCCTTTTTTCAGTTCTTTTCATCTTCATTTCTCTTATTCTTTTTTTATCTTTCTTTTATTTTAGTTTTTTTTATTTTATTTTCAATTTATTATTGAGTTCATTTATCATCGAATTTGATGTTGATGTTGGTTGAATCATACAATAAAAATTATGATTTAGAAATTCAGTCCAATTAAGCTTCCTTCCTCTGAATCTCACGATGGGTGTCAGAAGATTTTAAATGGGAAAAAATATGAAATAACATTGTCCCTTCAAAGATGGTTATGTTTGTGTGGAAAGACTTGCGTGATAGGATTACTTCGAAACATAATCTTGCATGTCGAAGCCTCTTGGAAGGGGAGGGTGTATGGTGTGTTGGGTGTCAAGCAGCTGTGGAATCTACGAAAAATTTATTTGTGGAAGGGGTTCTTCTGTTGATATGGATGGGTGGAAGGTGTTATGGTTTGCGGTGGTCTGTTTGCCAAACTCTCGTTAAAGTTGGGTATTGTTTGAAGTGATCATGGTGTGTTTCAGTGTTTGGGGAGTTGTGTTGCTGTTAGCGTGAGTGGGGCTGGGATCTGGTAGTTTTCATATGATCTTTTTAGAATTGGTTTTTCATGTATTTGGCATATCAGATATTTGCTGGGTTTTGTAATTTTGTTCTAGTTTTCGTGAGTGCTTCTAAGCTTCTTGGTGTGGGGTGTAACCGTGTAAGGCACATGGTGTTAACTTATGCTCATGTATTTTGTTTTGTTTCTTTGCTTTTTGTTTGGTTTTCTAATCCTGTACGGGTACGTCTTGTGCTTCCTAAAGGATTGTTTCTTTAATAAAATTGTTGGTCGTTCAAAAATAAATAAATAAATTAGCATATATAATTTGGACACGGGAGCTTTCACTCTTCCTTCCTTTCTTGTGAATATTTGCAATCTACCTCATCAATTATCTAACAAGATAATAATTAATCTAATTATTTATAAATTTCAAAAAAATTATCATAATTACTTGATGATAATTAATTTATAATTTTTTTGAAGAAAAATAATTTATAATTATTAGTTATCATAAATTTAATTATTTGAAATTTCAAATCAAATCAATAATAATTATTTTAATTACTCAAAATTTTAAATACTTATCATAATTACTTGATAAAACTAATTATAGTTATTAATTATCATAAATTTAATTGTTCGGGATTTTAAATCGGATTGATAATAATTAATCTAATTATTTAAAAAATTAAACACTTATCATAATTACTTGATAATAATTAATTTATAACTATAAAAAAATTTCAACTCATAAGGATTTCCTCCCAGACCTTTCTACTTTCTTTTATTAATATAAAGATTTTCACACTTGATCTTTTTAACCATTTGCCTTTTTTAATCTATCATTTTTTTATATCTATTTCCAAATTAAATTTCAATAGATTTTTAAAAAATATATCAATAGTTTTATGATAGAAATTATTTATAGTTAAAAATTACTTGTTTAACATAATTTAAGTTATTTATTATAAAATAAAAGTATAAATCGATATGTGGACCTTTCATAACTCTTTACTTAATCTATGGATAAAATAAAATCAATGCAAGTTCCCAATATAAATCCACCCGTTTATAAGTTTGTGTTGAAAGAAAGTTTTCGAATTTAAAATATTATTATATTAAATAGAAATACATCATTGAAGAGGAAGAAATATATGAAAGTCATAATTTATTCATGGTATTGAATTTTATTGTATATAAGTTTATGTATTGATTTTTAAATGAATTTGATTGATCTAGTTTACAATTTGAAACTAGATTATGGGTTATTATTATGTTTCATTGTATATATGGTTGACCATCATCACCTCGTAATGTAATCATGTGTGGTATCTTGAGACAATGGTTGAATGGGTAAATGTACATCAAGAAAAAGGATAGACTCTTAATTAAATTTGCAAAACTAGTAGTGACACTAATCATTTCTTGCATCATATTGTTGGATTTTTAGGTTCATTGCATTTGGGATAGAAAAAATATGCCGTGGATATCCATCATGCTACAGACATTTATAGAGAGAAATATAAGTATTATAAGATCTATGATTTGATAGAAAGAAAAAAAAAATAGAGGTGTTGATAGATGTTTGTGTGTCATTGTTTGAAAAGGAAATACACTCTTTGCCTTGGTGATATATGTAACATTGAGTTATTGGTATTAATATCTCACCCTAACTTTGGGACCATGATATTCACTATCAGAATTATTATCTGGATATTAGTGGTTTAGAAGATTGATGTCTTGCCCTCTCCCAATCATTGCAGATGTGTTTGGATCCCAGCAAAGGATGGGTGTTTCCTCTTCATCCTAGAGCCACATTTTCAATTAGAAGGCACTGTCCACCTCCTCTAATGATGTTGCACGAATAAGTAATCCATTATTCTTTCATTCATGCATTCTCTTTCATATGTCAAATTAGTAAAACTGTGTAAGACGGTAAGACCTATATCCATCTCTTCCCCAACCATACATCAACAACACCTTTCATTCAAACTAATTGAGATCATTGGTAGATGAATCAAATGATAGAAATGAAGAGATTGAGAAAAATAAAATAAAAAAAAATAAGAGAAAAAGGGAAAAAATGAAGGAGGAGATGAAGAGGAAAAGAAGTGAAAATGAACCATATGAAATGAGATAACAACAACCTGTCCAACCCTCCACCTAATCCTCTACTAAGTTTATAATTTTTCTTTGTCAATTTATATCTCAATCTATTAAGTCTTGCTTAATTATTTCTTTCGATTTTTGTCTACTCTTTTAGCACAATTCTGCACAAAAAAAGCCTAGCCATTACAAATTAAATCTTTTTAAACTAACTCAACACTTCCACTATTATGCTATATCTAACCAAAAGATAAATATTAATCTAAGTAAATAATACAAAATATTGTCCCTTTAACTGTATGTGGTTTGGTTTAGAAGATTTCAAGTGGGAAATAATATGAAATAACATTGTCTCCGTTTAGAGATGATGGTTACGTTTGTGTGGAAAGACTTAATCTTAAGATTTTAAGTGGGAAATAATATGAAACAACACTGTCCCTTTAACTCTATGGGCTTAGAAGATTTTAAGTGGAAAAGAATATGAAATATTGTCCCTTTAGCTGTATGTGGGTCAGAAGATTTCAAGTGGGAAAGAAAATAAAATAACATTGTCCCTTTAACGACGGTATGGGGGTTAGAAGATTTTAAATAGAAAAAAATATGAAATAACACTGTCCCTTTAAAGATGGTTATCTTTGTGTGGAAAGACTTGCGTAATAGATTACTTCGAAACATAATCTTTCATGTCCAAACCTCTTGGAAGGGGGAGGGTGTATGGTGTGTTGGGTGTCAAGCAGCTGTGGAATCTACGAAAAACTTATTTGTGGAAGGGGTTCTTCTGTTGATATGGATGGGTGGAAGGTGTTATGGTTTGCAGTGATCTGTTTGCCAGACTCACGTTAAAGTTGGGTATTATTTGAAGTGATCATGGTGTGTTTCAGTGTTTGGGGAGTTGTGTGTTGCTTTTAGCGTGAATGGGGCAGGGATATGGTAGTTTTCATATGATCTTTTTAGAATTGGTTTTTCATGTATTTGGCATCAGATATTTGTTGGGTTTTGTAATTTTGTTCTAGTTTTCGTGTGGGGTGTAAGGCACATGGTGTTTACGTATGCTTTTATGTATTTTGTTTTGTTTCTTTGCTTTTTTTTTTTTTTTCTAGATCCTGTATGGATACGTTTTGTGCTTCCTAAAGGATTGTTTCTTTCATAAAATTGTTGGTCGTTCAAAAATAAATAAATAAATTAGCATATATAATTTGGAGACTGGAGCTTTCACTCTTCCTTCCTTTATTGTGAATATTTTACAATCTACCTCATCAATTAGCTAACAAGAGAATATTGATAATAATTAATCTAATTATTTATAAATTTTAAAACAATTATCATAACTACTTGATGATATTAATTTATAATTTTTTTGAAGAAAAATAATTTATAATTAGTAGTTATCATCAATTTAATTATTTGAAATTTCAATCGATAATAATTATTTTAATTACTTATAATTTTAAATACTTATCATAATTACTTGATAAAACTAATTTATAGTTATTAATTATCATAAATTTAGTTGTTCACAATTTTAAATCGGATTGGTAATAATTAATCTAATTATTTAAAAACTTAACACT
>PYAF01004180.1:897260-932949 GCA_007407185.1 Glycine tomentella | reverse complement strand
CCTGTTTGTTACTTCAAAAATATTATATATCCAAATCAAAATTACTTGATAATAATTAATTTATAATTATAAAAAATTTCCACTCATAAGGATTTCCTCCCAGACTTTTTTACTTTCTTTATTAATATAAATATTTTCACACTTGATCTTTTTAACAATTTACCTTTTTTATTCTATCATTTTTTATATCCATTTCCAAATTAAATTTGAATAGATTTTTTTTAAAAATATCAATAGTTTTATGATAGACATTATTTATAGTTAAAAATTACTTGTTTAACATAATTTAAGTTATTTATTATAAAATAAAAATATAAATCATAAATTTAATTAAAGACATTTATTTATTATATATTTTAATTATAACATATTTTTATTTAAATATATTTATTTATTATCAATTTTAATTTTATATTTCCAATTACAAAAACTAACAAATCAATAACAAATTAATAGGTGAAGTGAATGGAATTGATTTGGATATATAATATTTTTGAAGTAACAAACAGGTGAAGGAAAGAGAATTGTGATGTCAGCTATAAAAAGATCTTATCGAGACGGGTCTTAGTAGTTTATTCAAACTTCAAACTTCAAACAACAAACAACAAACAGCATGTATGTTTGTGTAGTTTACTAGTTGTTATATTCAGCTTTTGAGTAGACTTTAAAAAGTCAAAACTACATTATTCTGTGTGTAAATAACTAAATTAAGCCATATGACTAATTCAGAAAATTCAACATAACACTACTCTGACATATATAAATATAATAATTAATAGTTAAATATAAAAGAAGCTTAACAAGATTTGATTGCGATCCAAGAAAATCGTTTAGGCGTAACAGAATCAGTTGGGAGGAATATGATATGATATGATATATATATATATATATATATATATATATATATATATATATATATATATATATATATAGAGTTGTTAGCAATTGATGAAAGAAAGAGAGAAAGTGGGCGGAGAAAATAAAGGCATTGGAATTGCGGCGGGCATGAAGGGATGGAAAAGAATAACATGTCAAGGAGTAGCACACAGGCATGTGCAGCTTGTAAGTACCAACGTAGGAAGTGCGGGCCCAACTGCATTCTCGCACCTTATTTTCCTCATGATCGCCAAAAACAGTTCCTTAATGCCCATCGTTTATTCGGGGTTGGCAAGATCACCAGCATGATTAAGCCCCTCGATCAGCATCACAGAGACCTAGCCATGAGCACCATTATCTACGAATCCGACATGCGTGCCCGGAACCCCGTCGGTGGTTGCTACAGCTTATTCCTCCGATTGCAATCTGAGATCGATTACGCCACCCAAGAACTTAGTCTTGTTCTTCAACACCTTTCTTTCTTCAAAGCACAACAACCTATTTCTAATTCTAATTCTTCTGACATCATCAATAATGTCACTCCTGAGCCGCCTTACCACCTTGAACAAATTCCACAGGAGCAGCAACAGCAACAACAACAACAATTCTTTAACTACAATCCTTTGCAAGAAGACATCAATATGTGGACCTTTCATAACTCTTTACCTCCTTTGTCACCCTTGTCCTTAGAGAATGACATCAACCGAGATCCTGTTGTTGATTATGGATACGATCAAAAGCCTGGTGTTCTTGATCTGATGGATAAAATGAAATCAGATGATGAAAGTGCCCAATATTAATCAACCCGTTTATAGGTTTGTATATAATTTTATGTATTGATTTTTTAAATGAATTTGATTGATCTAGTTTACAATTTTAAATTAGATTATGCTATTATGTTTCATTGGATATATGGCTGACCACCATCACTTCATTCTATAATAACATATGGTATCTTGAAACAATGGTTGCATGAGCAAATGTACACCAAAGGAGAGAGAAGTTCTCACTAATACCTAGACTCTTAATTAAATTTCCAAAACTAGCATAGAAGTGATACTTATTGTCTAATATGATAACATGTATATACCTCTTACTCACACATAGCTTAGGGGACACACAAATCATTCCTTGCATCATATTGTTTCAAACTGGATTTCAGTTTAATTGCATTTGGGATAGAAAAATATTTCATGAACAACCGTTATGCTATAAGACACCTATACACTCCTTGCTTTGGTGATATCTCTAGCATGAAGTTACATGTGGTAATCTTGGCAAGTTAATCGGGGAGATGAATATTTATAGCTTTTATGCTTAAAGCTGTTTGGATATTTTAGAAGACTCTTGTCCACCTCCTCTAATAATGTTGCACAAATGAGGAATCCATTATTCATTCATGCATGCTTTCACTTTCAGAGAAGGTCGTAAGACCTATATTCATCTCTCTCCTAACTATCAACAATAACATCAACATCTTTCATTCAAATTAATTGAAACTGATGATGATAGATGAACTTAATAATAGATTAAAAAAAAAGTTAAAAAAAAGAGAGAAAAAAAAGATAAAAAAATAAAAATAAAAAAAGTGAAAGAGAGGGGAAAAAATAAAAAGAAAAAAACTAAAAATAGACCCATCTATGATTCATTTTGTTTGGTATGACTCTTAGATTCTTTAATTTGTGGCAAGCTGGGAACAAGGGCTACTCTTCCATCATAATTGAGTCAGGTCTAATTCTCTGACTGCCGTTAGCCTCATCCACAAAGGCTGTTCCCCTACTCTTATGGCCTTCTCTCTGGTTGCTAGAATCTTTTTGCTGCCTCATTTCCCTTTCCATATTCATGGGACCCATGCCCTCCGATCGAGAGAGAAAGACAGAAAGTTTAAATAATGTGATGGAGAGAAATAAACACAAATTATTAATATCATATAAATTATTGTATGAATTGATATGTATGTGTATTACATCAAGATCATATGAACTGTTTTTCTGTTTTGTTGATTCCAAAATTTTCTAATATGATATAGTTTTCTGTTCAAATACGCAGTGACGATATGAAGCTGTTTTATTTTATGTTAGACAAAGCAGCAATGAAACTAGAGGCTGGTTGCCACTACTAGAGCCGTTTAGTATTCAGATTTGCGGCCATGGTTGCGTTGGACTTTGGAGTGAAATACAGTTTCCAATAAACAAACATTTAGCGCCTGGACTACATTTTCATTTCAAAACACCTGTTTAGATTCAAATTCCAGTGTTTAAGACTCAATTCCACAACTATTAACACAAGAAAACTGCAACTTTCGTGGTGTAAATGTTGATTACACTCTCGTGTCTCGTCTGCCTACCAATGTACAGTAATAAACTTCACGTTGCTTTAGTGGGATGACCGTACACCAGCTGCCATATCATTTCATAAAAATAAGATCCACCCCCTCCAATTAAATTAGAAAGCTACAGTTTAGAGGATACAATGTTGTTATATAGTCATTAATTAAAAGGTTTGTGCATGTATAATACAGTAGAAATTCAAAGTTAGTTACAGATCGACTTCATTATTATTTTTCTAATTAATGGTTGCCTAAAATATACTCTTTTTAGTCTGAGTCTCAAATACACTCTACATACATTACCAGAAAATAATCTTAGTTTTTCACACTCTAATTTTTATATTTTTGTCTTATACTTCTCTTACTTATATTTCCTTTTCTCATCACATTATATTATGAAAGAAGATCGAATAATATTAGGAGTCTGAGACTCTTAGTAAAAATAACTCTTTCAATAACTTCCAAACAATTAGTGTAAAACTAGTTAAGAATATGACAAATTGGTCAAAATCGGCTTAGTATTAATGGTTTGTTATATTATTTTTTAATCCAGAAAAGCAACAACGAACATTGATATAATTATATGTCCTCATATTTTTTTTATTAACCAACTTAAAAATCATCTCACTTTTTATTTTTTTTCCTTTTCACTTTTTTTTCCTAAACTAGACAAAGCCTTAGGTACGAATGATACAAAATCTTGTTTTGTTTTTTGTTCTTTTCTTGGAATCATACATAATGATCTTACAAATGATTGACTCGATCGGTTCATTTAAATGTTTATCTCGATGATTTATTGTGTGTTTATTTTTTCCGTTCTGCATCTCTTAAATAGACGTTCAGGCAAAATGCAAGAATTTGTTGCTTCTTATAAAACAGTGACTTGAAATGTGAATCAACTGGATGGAACATGTATACAAATTAACATGCTCTTACTTTTTAGTTTTAGATATTTGAATGTTATTAGTTCCCCACGTGTACCAATAACAATAGATATGGATAATCATACATGAATCTAACAAGAAATTATACAATTTAGGATGGAGAGAAATAGGAAATAAGCCAAAAGTTTTGAATAAGATGAGTATGATAAGAAAAGATAAAAGACAAATTATGAAAAATTATCGTAAGTGTAACATTAATCCGTCCAACAGAAATTTAATCTTTCAATTAAAAATGCATACATTGATGTTGAAACACATAATATAAGTGGTACAGGAGCAGAAAGTACACAGAATTCCTGTACATATGGCAGATGTATGATAATCGTTGGAATCAGATTTTAGTTGGAATCAGATTTCTGGTGGAGCTTGGAGGTCTGAAGCTGCAACTCCAACTGCAAGTTCTTCATCCTCTCATTTTCCAATTGAGCCCTCAGCCTAGAAATCTCCTGATCCTCAGGAACTTGAGTGTCGGGATGATGTCCTTGTATCGTATTCACCAGAAACTTCACTTGCCACAGCTCTTGCTCCAAGCTCCCTTTCAATACATTCAGAGTCGCCAACATCCCTTCCCTACTGCTACTGTTGTTGTTCACTTTTTCCATTTCTGCAGCTTGTTGGATAACCGTTTCCCCTCCAAACCGAACCTCTTTATCATCGTTTGGAAACACAGGGTCAAGCTCCAAGCCGTCTTGATTGAAGTTCCACCCGCTTATCCTTCTCTGCTTCACCTGCATGGATGGATCATCATCATCATCATCGTCATCATCATCGTCATCATCATGCAAATTACCCTTGCTCTCCTTGTACCTTTTCTCCACACTGGGCAACCCTTGCAGCACATTCTTCACCAGAAAATCGGTTCCCTTACAGTTCTTAAAGAAGGGGTGTTTGAGCAACTTATCAGCAGTAGGTCTCTTGGAAGGATCTTGGTCTAGACAAGAAGCCACCATGTCCTTGAACGCCTTAGAGAACTTCTTCCCATTCCCCTTCCTATACTTGTCATCGAAATCATCGGAGAAACGAAACCTCTTGGTGATCTTGAGCATCATGGACTTGGAAGGTGGAAGGTGCGAGAGGGGAGGCCTTCCATGAGCAAGCTCCAACGCGGTTATCCCAAAGGACCATATATCAGCCTTGAAACTGTAACCTGTGTGTGAGTGAATCACCTCAGGAGCCATCCAATAGGGCGTGCCGGCAACATCGGTGAACTTGAGAGACGAAGAAGAAGACGTGGTGGTGGTGGACTCGTAGATGGAAGCGGAGACACCGAAATCGGCGAGCTTCACTTGCCCGTTGGTGTCTACGAGGATGTTACCGGCTTTAATGTCTCTGTGGAGATGGCCCTGGCCATGGAGGTAGGAGAGTGCGTTGAGCGTGTCTCTGAGAACCACGGCGATGCAGGGCTCCGTTAAGCCGTTGGGGTGGGAATGAGAAATGATGGATTGAAGTGATCCTGCGGCCATGAACGGCATCACCACCCAGAGGCGGCGGTCCACGGTGAAGGAACAGTGTGCTTTGAGGATGTTGGGGTGGGAAAGGAGGGATAGGGTTTTGGCCTCGCGGCGGACGTCGTCTAAGTCGGGGCGGGAGCGGTCGAGGTCGATGGATTTGATTGCGACGGCGGCGGAGTTCATGGGGATGCAGAGGGCTTTGTAGACGACGGCGCTCACGCCTTCGCCGATCTCGTTCAGGAGCTTGTAGGAGGAAGAGTCCAGTGGGTATTGGACCCTTTTGCATCCTGCTGCTTCTTCTGCTTCGTTGGTTGCAGCCATGCTACTGTACATTTGTGTGAGGTTCAAGAATATGGTGCATGCATGCAGTGGAGTGGAGTGGAGGAATTAATAAATGGTGAAGAAAGTGTGTGGTTTAGGTTTAAAGCGGTTTTCTTGTTGAGGGTTGCAGGAAAACAAAGTGTTGTCGTGACTTCTCCTGCATGCATGTGAATAATCACGATAAGCCTGTATAGCCAGTCACCTTTTTTTCTCTTTTTTAAGGAAATGAAAATTACTCATTTATTTTCGTTTTCTTCAATCAGTTGGAATCACGTGAATAGGTGGAGGGATCTCCTCCATTTTACCATTAAAGCAAAATAATGGAGGAAGAAGATTGAATTTGCAACTCCAAGACATGCAAGCTCTACCTTTCTAACTTTTACCCTTAATACTCTCCTTAAAAAATATTTATTATATTAAATTTATCAATTATTTATACTATAGTTTCAAATTATTCTTTTTTTCTCTTTTTATCCACTTACTTATTTTTTTATTAATTTTTGGAAAAAATAATTAAGTAAGAATATATAGAAAAAATAATAATTAATACATTTAAAAATTAGAAAATGATCTTATAAAAAAAGCAAACAGTTTTAAAAAAAAATCTTAGAAATGGAGGGAGTATATATTTAAGTAAAATCCTATTCAACTTACATATATTCGCCTTCAAAAAAAAATTGCATATCATCAAAAACATTTATAATTGAGTGGTTAAGAAGAAAGAGAATGAGGAAAAAATTGTGGCTTCAATTCCTCCTACTAACAAAAAATTAATAATTAACATATGCGATTTAGTTTTATTTATTTTTATTTAAAATAAAATTCAAATCAAACTAAACCAATATAATTTATAGTTTCACTTGGTTCAATTTTTGCAAATATTACTAAAATATCATTTTATGAAAATTTATATACTTTTTTTCATCTTTTAAATTAAATTATATTAAAAATATGCTAATAATAATCTACGAAAACTATTAGTATTTTAAAATTTTAACGTGAAACACAAATGATATACATATAATACTAAAGTAATAAAAGTATTGCGGTTTGATTTAGTTTCAAAAATGCAAATCACATATCTCATTAAATTGGTTTGTGAAAAAAACATAAAAAAAAATCCGTTCAGTTTAATTTTTGGTTTTTTTAATGATTTTTTATCTTTATTTTGAATCAATTTAAATTTAAACATTCCTACCATTAAGTTCATCATGGTGAGCGACGAAGAACGGTTGCATGTGGATGTGGGAGGCTGAAGAAGAGATGAGAAAAATGGGTTCAGAGGCCGCATTGAGCATGAATGAAGCTTTTATTACTTTACTCTCTCAATCGCAATGCCAGAGATCAACACTTCCAAGGCGGGGTTTCATGGGAATCGAAAGAATTAGGTACATATTGGGGTGCTGTCTGGCCTAGCTGCAGGGCCCAATAGCAAATATCCTTAAGAAGGCCCAATCCAAACTTGCAGGTGTCATGAAATGAAGAGAATGGAAAGGATGAGATTATTATATATATTTTAGAAGGCAGAAAGGATGAGATTATGTAGAATAAAATTAGAACAAATTGGATATGCACCGATAATATAGAGAATTTTTATACTGTTATTATGTATATGTATGATAATTTTATTAATTTTAATAATAATTTTGTTAGAAATTATGCTAAATTGATTTTTAATTGGTTGATGTTTTTAAACTGACATTGTATCCATATTAAACTCGTGAAATTATCATATTATGGTTTGTTTCATGATGATGCGGGATAAAGTCTTCATTCCTTTTTTGGAATGACAATGTAAGTTTATTCCCTTCCATACTTTACAGATTAGGGATGGATGGAATTTAATAAAGTGTTAGTTTAGATGTTCCATTCCATTTTTATACTATTGTTTTAAACAATTCAACTTATAACACTTAATGTCACTCTATGCTCTTTACTATTGCATTATTCTTCATCAATTCAAACACGGCCTCGTGGAAGTAGTGAGCAACAAAAGAAAATCTGAAACAATATGCCTAGCCAAAAAATAATGGATGGCTAAATTTCAGAAATCTCTCAATGGTTTTTTTTTTTTTTTTGACAAATATCTCTCCATGGTTTGATTGAGCTTTGTTGGAAAATTATTGCCCGAAAAAATTATTTATAGGATCAAGATTTTGCAAAGAAATGTGGATCAAAAAAGAATTGTGCAACAACTCACTCTTTACCTTGAATAAGTCTACCATGGTTGGCCGATTTGAGCTTCTTAATTATCAATATACTATTAAGTTTCTTAGCCTCTTTTCATGTTATGTATTTGGAAAATCAAACCTCAAAAAGCTGAATCGTGCCCATGGTTAGAAGCTGAAGGTAGGCATTTAAATGGTTGATAAATGTTAGAATTGAACTCTTTTAGACCTAAAGTATTGCTCTACATTGAAAGGCTTCTTTTTTTCCTCCTAAATTTTCGAAAAGAGGAAAAGAGAGAGAGAGAGAGAGAGAGATAGCTGATGAGACCTCTCCTAGAAAAGATTCAAAAGCTTTTTTCTCCAATCATGGATGATTCATAATAGCAATGCATACGGGTTGGACGATGAATACAGTTATTGCCTGTTAGTACGACGAGAATACGGTTATTGATTTTATACCATTAGTACGACGAGAGTTCTAATTTGGATTGTTCATCCATTTCTGTTTTGTTTAATGTTTGGTGGGGTTGTAAATGTTTATCTTCTAATATTAAGAGGATTTCATATTCGGTAGATAGAGTTGTCTTTATATTAATTTACTTTTCGTTATTCTAAAAAATTTTATTTAATATTTATAATTAATAAAATGTAACTTCAGAAATTAAAAAGAGAAAAAAAATTATATATTTACAGTATAAAAATAATTATATTAAATAATTCAAATAATAATTTATGATTGAATGAAAATATAAAACTATTTTATATTATCAATACATAGATATTAAATTAAATTAAAATATATGTCTACCTTTAATTCAAATTAAAATCATCTTGTAAACTTTAACTATAAATATATCATTATTTTTGACCCCATAAGTGTACTATAGCAGTAAAACACTAAATGTAAATCTGGCCTTAATTAAGTGAATAATATTTTTGGATTTTCCCAGACATTTTACTGTCCAGTTCTACTATGCTAAATTTAAGGAATAAAAAAAAAAAAGTTTATGTGGCGTACAAGGAAAAGAGCACCTGAATGAGAATGGGAAGGGAACGTAGATGGAGCACAATAATTGAAGTCCAGGGAAGAGGAAAGAGTAGCGACAAGACAAGTGCAACATTGTAAAATTATGCGGAAATTTATGAAGTTGAGAGAGAGCACAATAATCAGCGCACCTGCCACTATTGGAGCTTTTCAAAGCGATAGCGATTACCATTATTCGTATCTCGTGGCACTACCATACAAGACGAGACCACACACCTCACCTCACCCTCCACAAGTCAAATCACTCTTTCTTTTACTAGTAATTTTCTGGAATTGGAATTGGAATAGGAATATTAAAGATGCCTCTACCCCCCATAGGAACTAAACAACCTACTTCTATTGCTAGCATTGAAAATGGAATAAAGATTGTTAAATAAATGTTTTTTAAGTAATTAAAATATATTTATGCAAACTATTACCTCTCTTTAATTTTGTAAAAAATGGTTAGCCAGTCCTTTCCTGTCTATTTTCATTCCTATTTCCTACCATTTCCATGTAACTCTCAGTTTACTTGTTTTAAATCAATCTTGTTTATTTTGGGTCAACATATCAGACACTTTCGTTTACGCCAAGATAAAAGTAACCATTTGTACGTTGTAATAGCACTACACAGTTAAAATTACTTTTGTCTTGGTCATACACTTCTGTGTCGGTACAAGCCTGAAACCTGTTAAGCCATGCAAACAAACACATTTGAAAAAATATAAATATACAATAATTTTTACGTATTTGTCTATATTATTTATTATATTTCAAAAAAATTTCTCTCTTTTCACTTTTCTCCCGTTCTCTTTTTTTTATTGTAAGATTTATTGTATAAGTTATTGTACAAGTATAATTTTTTAATAAAAAAAAGGGGCAAAAGAACGAAAAAAGTGTAAACACTCATGATAATCTTTCTAACTGCTTCAAATATTAAAATCTGTCTTTTCATTTAATTATTTCTTATCTTGAGCAATTGACTCAAGCAGAATGATTAACCAGATTTATTAATGATAATTAAACAATGACTTGTGGGATCAAGCAACAGATGTTTTACATTTCCCCACCCTAAAATAAATAAAAATTACAACCGGTGCCTGCCCTTTTAACATTTATGTAATATAAGTATAACTGGTACCAGATTAAAATAATGATAATGATGTGAATCTGTGATGGAATGCAAAAGAATAAAAGCAGAGACAAAATATAATAGAAAAATACAAATCTATGTAGCAAAAAATAGACTAGTATACATTGAACATGCTAACACTGTCACCGACTGAAGCCCCGGCAGCCCTCGTTGCCATTTACACGCATTCAATTCAAGTAATTAATTATGAATATGGACAAATACCAAAATAAAAAAGAAGCTAAAAGGAAAAAGTAAAACAAAAACCAAAGAGGCAAGAAAAAGAAAACAAATAAAGACAATTAACACAGTACACACCTCTGTGATGTTGTTGTATGGTGGTGTACATTATTACATGGATCAAACGGTCCACTTCCAGATCTTGAACCGAACATTAACGTCACATTTGGCGTTAGAAGTGGACGCGGTCGCCGGTTTCTTACCGGAGGGAAGAGTGACTCTGATTCCGTCACAGGAGACTCTGATTCCGACTTTTGGGGTTTTCAAATTTCCCATCTTGGCCTTCACTTTGGTTTCCAAATTCACTTTGAGTGGCAATCCGTTCTTGCTCTTCATGCTGGTCTTCAAGCGTGAGGCTTCGTCGGTTTGGAGCTCGTGGCCGGAGCTGAGGATGGAGCCTTTGATCAGCGTAGTGTTCTTCTTCGGGTGCAGGAATCCGGGGACGGTGCCGTCGCCGACGTCGATGTCGCCGGAGAGGATGGTGATGGAGGTGGGGTCGTAGGCGAAGAGGATCTTCTTGTTGGGGTTCGTGGCGGAGACGGTGATGTCGAAGCGGGAGTTAAGGGAGTTGGAGGAGGAGGTGAGGTTCAGATAAGAGAGTTTCAGCGACGTCACGGTGAAGGTGGGGTGGTGGGGGCGGTAGAGGAGGTAGAAAACCGTGCCGCCGACGCCGATCAGGAGGAGGAGGATCAGAACGGTGAGGGTCAGCCAGAAGAAGAAGGTGCAGCAGCACCGGCGCTTGCTCCGGCGCCGGTGGTGGGGCTGAGGGCGGTAGGTGGGGCGTGTGGCGCCGTAAAGTTGAGCCTTTGTCGCCGGGAAAGATGGGTTGGCGGCACCCCCGTTAACCGCGGCGGGCTTGGCCGATGGGTACACCCTGTCTGTCATGGCTGTGTGGTGTTACTGTTTTTTTAATTTTTTGTTTAACTTACGTTGGTGTGCTGTCGGTGAAAGGAAAAAAAGTGTGATGTTTTTGTGAGGAAGAGAATGAGGAAAAGGGTGGTTCGACTAGAGAGTGGATGAGAAGGTGCTACAGCACTAATGAGAGGTGTGTGAGGAGAGAGGGGGGGTTTAATGGGTTATTAGGAGGTTGTTTTGGGATAACTAGGGTTTAAACAGTGATTAGAATTTGGAGTAAGGTGGGGTAGGAAGGGGAAAGATGGCAACGTTCTAACCATAGATAGCATTTAGCTGTATCCAGCTCTCCGTTCTCTCTCTCACATTGGGCGCGTATAAAAGCAGCAAAATGCTCCTCACGCTTACTAATTTCTATATCTCGTTTATCATACTTTAAGACTTTAAGTTTAAGGTCAACTTGTTTTTCTTCCACCTAATTCAAATTTTAGATTGGGATTTGACAAATGAAACCAACTCCTTTCTTACGCGTACTGTGCCTATTTCTTAAAGGCATATTCAATTACATTTACGAACTAACTTAAGACAGAACGATTTTCGTTTTCTAATTACTCACCCACTAGGCAATTAAGCATGGAGTTGCTGGCTACTGTAGTTTCATTGAACATTTAACATTAACATACAAATTCATCGCTTTTTCTTTTAATTATTTGACAATGATTTAGGAACTTCAGCCTAATTTTATACTTATTATTAGCGTGTTTTTTTAAAAGATAAATATTTCATGAAAATTGTCCTCTACTAGGGACATGAGTTGTATACTCGTATTCCTAATTAAAGGTGTGAATAATTGACTAGTGAGTACAGCTAGATGAGTGAATAGTCTTCCATAATGTTTGTCAATTCAAACTCACCATGGGTTATCTCTCCTTTCTCATATTTTATAATCCAATAATGCATAATTATAACCCACATTACGTTTTTTATTAAGTACAACTAAAAGAGATTATAAAAAGAAACAACTTATAAACTACAAAAAAAAAAAAAAGAACATACAAGGAGTAATGTATTTTTTTTAACAACATCCATAATCATTTGATTAAAATTTAGTTACACTTAAATTCATCATTCCTCACATATGATGATAATGTATCTAGAAGAGAGTTGAATGAGCAAATTATAAATATTTTAATAAGATCAAGAGTGAGGTAAAAACCAGATGGTATCTCCTATACATACATAAACAGTAGTATTTAATGAATTTAATTAAAATGTAGGATAACAAATTAAATAATCGTCTAATTATAGTTATAAATTACTAGTAAAAAACATGAAATTAACATAAATTAAGTTGAACTTGGTATAGAAATTACTAGTACTATATAAGTAAGATTATTGATATGTTTAAGAGGGTGTGTTCTTAATATTATATACGAATGAGATAAGGGTGAAGGCAACGCGCCTGTGTTGAGAGTGGACCTGTTAATTTCTCAACATTAGTGTGTAAGTGATGTGAGATGCTACCCCCTTCTCCTACTACTCCAACGTGCCAAAAACTGAAGCAACGAAGGCGAAGTTCATTATGAAGCTGGTGACGGTGGCTTCATTGAGTCAATTCTCTGTATACCATATTTGAGTTATTTCCCTAAAGTCCTCAACTACAACGCTTATAATCTTGATACAATGATCATATGCCCACGATTTCCCAGATTTCGTCTTTAGGATTATGGTCTGCGGTACCTGCTAGGCTGCTATACTACCAAATCATTCATCACTCAAATATAATATACTAGAAATTAGAAAGAAGGCATGCTAAGTTTTAATTAATTAATCTGCGACTTTATATGAATTGCAACTACCAATGCTCAATTCTTAATCGTAAATCACATATTTTATTTAATTATCATTCACACAATTATAGTCAATAATACTAAGTTATAGCCAGCTGATTGCAAATTGGTTCGTCCCCTTTTATTTATTTTCGTGGCCAATCAAATTGATCTTATATACCTTCTATTGTTTATTTAGTTCTATATATACATATTCATCATCATATCTAACTGGTGCATATAGTATATGTCCATTATTTATCTTACCAAGAGCGATTTAATAGTCCCTTTAGTTTTTTTTCCCTTCAGAGATCACAATATCCTTTATTGGAAATAATATCGTTAATACTCAAACATGAGATCACTTGTTTGTGAACTATTGTTTCAACTTCACCTTTTTCAATTGCACAAAATTGTTGCACAACATCGTTTTCTTTGATGATTTTTTTTTTTTTGCCTAATTGTGTTTTTTTTGTCCTCAATGAAATTTAGTTCAACACTTAACTTACCCATTGCTTTGACACCAAGCACAAGATCACTAGGACACTAATTAATTTTATTTATGTATGAAAAATAAATAATATATAACTTAAATGTGTGGGGAACTAAAGATGCATGTGTTTATACTGCTGGTAATTAAATATATAATATAATTTTGTGAAACAAAATTAATAATAACTTTATTTTTAATAATAATTGTATATAACTAGAAGTTAGAACTTATAAAATAATTAATATAGTAATGTGGCTTGTTAAAAAACAAATAATAGCTTAAATATGTATTTTATGTTCACCCGACGCCAATATTAACCCAAACCCCAGTTCATGTTTGCCCAACAAGCAACCAGGCCCAGTGATTATCAATCGACTTCAAAACCAAACTAAGCCTAGGTCAAATATTGGAGGCATTTCAATTTAATACGTAATTGTTTTCATTGCCCACTTTTTTTTCTTTCTTTAATTTCTAAAACTTACAAAAAGAAAACAATATTAAACCTGCGCAACTTCACCGACACAAGTTAGAGTTTATTATTGTTCTATTGTTATTCTTATTATTTTCGTGGCTACCAAAATGCCCATTCTATAGGATATAGTCCGCAACGTTATTTTCATGGAGGGTAGAAGGTGAACGTTAGATACTAAATCTGACAACGCATTTTAAAGCAACTACCAAATCTTCTGGGTGTTGTCTATAGTGGGGACGTTTCATGAAATTAATCCTACCGATGTTTATCTCGCAACTTCTTTCAATATATTTTTTTAACTGGCAAAACAAAATTTAAGAAATGAATATTGTTCTCTGTTTATTATTTATCCTATTCTAATATATCTAGAAATGTTTGTTTTTATTGTTTTGTGTGTCAATGATCTCATGCAAAGATTGCAGAATTAAATTTCTGTAGTTCCAATTCACCGTTAATAACTTCAGATAAAAACAATAGTACTATGTGTACATATTTATGCATATATCACCTAATAGTTATGTAACTTTTACTATTTAATAATTATAACTGATGTCACCTTATTTTCTACAATTTATATTTTGATTTTATTCATATATATTTCTTATTTCACACACAAAAAAAAAACATTCCTTATTTGTCAGAAGCATTGTTCTAATGAAAATTGTTTCCACTTTTTAACTTTAAAAATCATTCATATAATATTATCTTTTAAATACAAATTTTAAAATTAGATTAGTCAAAGAATTGGTAAAAAAATCATTATTTATTTGTTTAATTGTGGTTACTCGTGATGCGAAATACCAATTTATATATTAAATAATAAATCAATATAAAACTACAAAAATCAAGTTGGTTAAATTTTTAAATTAACATAAAATGATTTGCATGTTTTACAAGATACATAATTTGTAATAAATAGGTAAATGATAACAATTCATATGTGGGCCTTATATATGATTCTTTATTTACATAAACCATGTTTCTGAAAAAAGATTTAAAAAAATACAAAAAAAAAACATAAATCTCGTTTTAAATTGATTTTTATTCGATTTTGATAGCTTTATCAAATCAATTCAGCTAGTTGAGTCTAGTTTTAACAACTATGCTTTCCTATATTATTAGCTTTAACACTATCAGATGTATAATCTTTTCTCCCTTTTACGTCCCATTATCCCATATTAGTGTACAAATTTAAAATAATTACTATTTGATTCGTGAATTAAATTCCTACCTATCCTCACAATTTGTGGCAATAATTGACATACTGTTCAAAAAAATATTGGCCCATCAGTATTACGCTTTTATATCTAGGACTTACGGTATTTGAAAGATATTAAACTTTGACTAACTTGAGTCAAATCGGATAGACCAACTAAAAGGACTAAGACTCTCAATATATTTTTTTTTTCATTTACTAGATTAGAACTAAAATGACAAGATCTTATTCAAGGAATATCAATTTTTTTATCACTTGCACCAATAGACGTTGGTGTCATGGTTATGTGTAAAGTTGCCTCAACAAATGAGTTTAATGTTGAAGTGTTTTTTGGACTTGTGTGATAAGTTGTTATCTTATTATTGCAAATGTGTTTAACATCACAAGTGAAGTTCAAAGCAAGTGATTCTTGCGATTATGGGATCTAATTCTGAAACAAAAATAGACCATTACCAACCAAAAAACAAAAAAATCCACTTGCATTAATTTTTAAGCTAAAACTTTTCTATTTAGTGATTCTTTAATCTTTTAGAGCATTCGTTAAATCTGTTCTCAAATTTTAATGCAACCCAAAAGTTTTTTACTTTCCCAACCAGCACAGTAACATTGTACATTAAATTAAACCAAGAAAAATAAGTCCATCATGTTTTGGGTGAATCATTTTGCCTCGATAAACTATACAAAAAGTCAAATGTTATGGTATTTGATTCAATGACTTGCTTCGTTCAACCAATGCACATGCAATTCGCACGGTTAATTCAACGAGTCTCTGCCTCAATCAATGTTTATGTCATTCAGTACTTTGCCTCTTCCCTCTCTTTCTCTCTCTCAAAATCAAAGCACACTAACACAAGTACCAACCCTCTTACAAAGAAGTTACTACTCTCTTTCAGATTGTACTGTGGTGTTTTTTTTTTTGGTTTTATCTACTCTTAGTTCTCAGTCACTGCTCAGTTATTCTGAAGAACAATGAAACTGTCATTTGGCAATTATTTACGAAAATGAGGAAGCATGTGTGTCTCCTTCCTAAACCATTATTTTCATTTCCTATTCATTTGGTTAGCATTTATCGGTCTTCTTTTATTTGAGTCTTTTTTCTCATAGGAGGCTGTCCCCTACAGTGCTTCAGCATATGCTGCCTGCAGCTACCTCCAAACTCACATCAATATTATTAATATTCTCCTAATCCTAATTAGGTTGTCGGTGAAAAGATCTTCAGAATGGAATTGGAGCTTATTTTCCTGCTAATTAAGCTACATTTTGTTATATGTATTCCTCAGCTTCATGAATATGCTGGTATGAGCTTAATTTATGCTTTTTACTACTTACATGTATGATCCATTTGAGTAGCCCATAAAATATTAATGAACTTGAAATGTGGTACATTATACATTTATACATTTATAGGGTCTTTGTTTGTATGAGGAAATGTTCCCTTGTTGAAAATTAATAGATGGAAAACTAATTTCAAGCTTACTGGAGACTAGAGAGTGATATAGTCACAGCTTATCTATTCTGCATATTTGGATGCTCCTGGGTTTTCGTATTGGTTCTCAGTGAGATTGTAATTTATAAATGAGTTTTGTCTTAGTTCCAACCTATTCTGTCCAAGCATGTAAAAATGGCTTACCTGTAACTTCTTAATATGCTAAGTTCTCTTTTGCTCATAGTCACAATCCTTGAGTGTTAAAATGTGTTTATTGTGGAAGTGAAGATCGAAGCTCTAATATTGAGACATGAGTCTGTCTGGTCTGGTATACTATAGCAATGCAAGTCAGTAGTCAAAATTATTTGAGTGTGTTACTTGTATTTGCTTACCATTCTTGGCACAGACAATAACATAAATATGATAATATGATTGTGCAATCATTAATAGAACATCATGCTCTGGATTATAGAAGCAGCAGGTCTTTCACTTTTTTTTTTTTCTGGTCACCATGTCAATAATTTAGCATTTTTGACAACCAATGCAAGTAATGATCAGGAAACTAGTTCTTTTGCTATGATTTTAGAATGGACAAGAGAAGAGAAAAAAAAGCTTCAGATAAATGAATCTGAACATATGGTCTCAGTAATTTAGCTTTCTTAGTGCCACCTGAGCAGTTTTATTTCAACTTATTTAATAGTTTATAACTTCCTCTCTACGATGTTCAAACTCACAATTATCCATATTAAATTTTAAATTCTGTAGCCACGTATCTGCACCATTCGAGAATCAGCACCCATTCAAGTATTGCATTCCCACCATCAGAATCAGATTCTGGAGTTCCAAATAGTATTGCACTTCCACCTTCCAAGGCATCTTCTAGCATTCCCAGAAGTATTGCACTCTCACCTTCCAAATCATTCCCCAAAATGAAATGGACGCACAGTTCTATGGACTCTCCAATATCACACCATAAGCATCACCATTCCAGAATAAAGTCCAGCAATCAAGTTCCTGCGCCAACCTATCCAATCCACCCTCATCCTCGTGAAGGTTTGATTCTCTGGAAAATAAAGTTCATGCACAATTTCAACATTTCTTGACTTGGAACAGCCCAAAATTAATTACATTTCTTCTGTATACTTCTCTTGAAAATGAAGGTTCTCCAGTCTTCAAATCACAACATCCATCCTCTTTACCTATGAGCCGGAATTTAAATTCAGCAGCACCAGCACCTGCACCATCAACAACAGTTCTATCACACCACTTGAACGGTATTAAACATTAATTTTGGTCATTTCTTTTACATGTGCTCCTTATATCTTGTCAACCCTGATGTCTAACTAGATTTAGCACCTCATTCTTTGTGGCATGCTTTGTCCATCACCATCAGTGCCCTCTCCTTCACCGAGAATTTCACCTCCAGGTTCATCATTGAAGAAGACAAAGACTCCACCACCAGCATATACTTTGGTTCTACCATCTCCACCGCCTAACAAAGGTATTAAGAGTCTAGACTTTTACCCGCAACTGTAAAGTTTTACAGGATTTTTATATTACACATTTACATTGATTGCATCTTTTCAACAATCTCCACCAAGTTATGTGATATGTGTGTAATTGATCTTATTCTTGACCTTTAGATTGTATGTCGGTGACTTGCTCTGAACCCTTGACATATGCACCTCCTGGATCACCTTGTGGTTGTGTATGGCCACTTCAAGTTAAACTTCGCATCAGCATTGCAATATACAAGTTTTTTCCTTTGGTTTCCAAGCTTGCCAAAGAAATTGCAGCTAGTGTTTTGCTGAACCGTAATCAAGTACGCATTGTGGGAGCTGATGCAACTAGCCAGCAGCTTGAGAAAACCACTATACTCATAAACTTGGCACCTCAAGGAGTGAAGTTTGATGATACAACGGCATTTTTAATATATAAGAAATTCTGGCAGAGAGAGATTCTCAATGATGCTTCTGCCTTTGGTGACTATGAAGTGCTCTATGTTCATTATCCAGGTTATACATTAACATAAGTTTCTTAAGACCATTTTGTGTTTGTATTAATATGAAGTCAACAAATGTAGTATATTTGGTTTTATTTATCCTTTTGGATAACACACGCAGGCCTTCCACCATCTCCACCTTCAAATGTTCATGGTATAGATGTTGAACCATACCCTGGTCGCGGCAACAATGGAACAATATTGAAACCTTTGGGGGTAGATATCTCAGGCAAGAAAAAAGAAGGGGGTGGTGGAAGAATGGTTTTTATGATCGTGCTGTCATCTTTTACTGCCTTTGTTCTATTCATTGGAGTTACCTGGCTTTGTCTCTTGAAATGTGGTTCCTGCACTCTCGAACCTGAACAAATTCAAGATGTCAAAATTCCATCCTCTTCAAAGCGATCAGGTAACTTAAAAGTACTGATTCTATCAAAATCTTGATGGCACTTAAGAAACAGTAATATGAAAATTATTGTTTTCTATAATTTCTTTAAACAATTAAGCATCATAGTGATTTATTTCTTGCAACTAGAAATACTTCTGTCCTTTGTTTGAAATCTTGTAATTCTAACTGAACTGCTTGCACCATAAAATGAAAGGGCTGTCATGAATGTTTCTTATGGAGTAGGATGACTGGCACAAAGTGAAATACTCTTTCACCTTTTACAAAAGAAAACCTTGTGCTTGTTACTTTTAAACAGCATAACCTTATTTTTGAAAGGGACTCCCGATTAGAAGGGCTCTGCAATGTCAGTTTCAATAATAAATATTTTTTCAATCTAATTTGTATTATTAGGTACAGATGGCTAGTGGTATGTACATAGATTTTTTGTACATCTAAATCTAATGTTAAGGAGCAATAAATCTAATGCTTGAAATACCTAATAATAGTTGGTAATGTTAAGGATTACCTTTACGTTTTTGTAATTTTAAAAGACCTAATTTCAAGGACAGAATCGATGTTTTACTCACTTTAAAATACTTCATCAATGCAGTTTTAAGTGTCAGGCTTTCAGCCTTTCAGGTTGCTATGCTAATCTAGTCTTTTACTTTTTGTGACTTCTCTGGACATTTTGCTTGGAAAATCTACATCTTAGCTATTTATTTGAGAGTCTACATCTTCAAGTAGCTACAAGTGGAATTCACTCTAAATATAAAATTGAATGTGTTGAAAGCAGGGACTGCCAGTGCTAGGTCATTGACTTATGGGAGCATGCCGGGTTCTAGATCAATGTCCTTCAATTCAGGAACAATAATATACACAGGATCAGCTAAAATATTTACTTTGAATGAAATAGAGAAAGCAACAAATAACTTCAATTCTTCAAGAATATTAGGAGAAGGCGGCTTCGGTCTTGTTTATAAAGGTGACCTAGATGACGGCAGGGATGTGGCAGTGAAGATTCTCAAAAGAGAGGACCAGCATGGTGACCGTGAATTCTTTGTAGAAGTTGAGATGCTTAGCCGCTTGCACCATAGAAATTTAGTTAAATTGATAGGTTTATGCACAGAGAAACAGACTCGCTGCTTAGTCTACGAGCTCGTCCCTAATGGCAGCGTGGAATCCCACTTACATGGTAAGCAAAGTCACTGATGATGAAAGTCATCGACTCTTTACGAAGCCAATTCATAAGAGCCTGACTTTTGAATGCTCAAACTTGTTCCTAGGTGCTGACAAGGAAACCGAACCACTTGATTGGGATGCACGGATGAAGATTGCACTTGGTGCAGCTAGGGGATTGGCTTATCTGCATGAAGATTGTAATCCATGTGTCATACTTAGGGACTTCAAATCCAGCAACATTTTATTGGAATATGATTTTACACCCAAAGTTTCAGATTTTGGATTGGCTAGAACAGCACTGAAAGAGGGAAACAAGCACATCTCAACACATGTTATTGGAACATTTGGGTAAAAATCCCTTCCCAGCCCTTTTATTTGATGCTTATGGATCATGGACGTGATAGTCAAATGAGCACGTTTACAAAGTACTCATTTCATTCCAACTTCTCGTGTTTATCAGATCGCGGTGAACTTTTTTTTACACAGATATACATTACCTTCTGTGCATATCCTCTAGATGAAGCTGATTTTGTGTCATTGACATCTTGTTTTGCAGCTATGTAGCTCCTGAATATGCAATGACTGGCCATCTCGTTGTGAAAAGTGATGTTTACAGCTATGGAGTTGTACTCCTTGAGCTCCTAAGTGGAAGAAAGCCTGTGGATTTGTCACAGCCAGCAGGTCAAGAAAACCTTGTTGCTTGGGCTCGTCCACTTCTTACAAGTAAGGAGGGTTTGCAGAAGATCATAGACCCAGTTATAAAGCCCAGTGTTTCTGTCGATAGCATGGTAAAAGTTGCAGCAATTGCATCCATGTGTGTGCAACCAGAAGTCACTCAACGTCCTTTTATGGGTGAAGTTGTTCAGGCGTTGAAGCTGGTATGCAGTGAGTTTGAGGAAACAAGTTATGTAAGACCGAAAAAATTTCGAGTTCCAGGTGAGAGAGTGAGCTATTCAGAGTATAACATAATACTGCCTCAGCCTTCTTATAAACCTGGTTAAGAACCAAGGTAGCATAATCTTCGTAAGAGATGCTCAGTACACGAGGCAAAGAATTTGAGTCGTTCAGGTTGTTTGTGTAGAGGGAGCATGAATTCTCAACTAAATTACATTTATGCAAATGATATTCACATACCCCTTTTTGATCTTTGCTCATCAAGCCTGGACATATTACAATCATATGTCTTAGCCTCTACCTGTATGTGAAACTTTAAGTACATAAATTGACTCATACATCAAGCCAACTAGACAAACAATGAGAAATCTCAGCATAATGAAACAAAACTAAATCTATTGTTGTCCCATTATTACTTTGTTTGTAGCTCTGCATCTCAACAACTGATTAAGGACTATACAGAGTGTTGGGAAGTCCCACATCGCTTGTTTCAATTCTTGAATACAACTTATATATCTGTTGGACAACTTTACATGTAAGTTCAATTTTAAGATGAAATCTAACATGATAAGTTTGAGCCCATCCTTGTGATGTGGTACTTAACATTGAGCAGTGGTTTTGAGACTGCATGTCCTTGCTCTGCATGAGAAAGAGAATCAATAATTCCACTTCTCCAAAACAGAGTCTGTTGAATCTTGAATTTTTCCATACAGAAATTCATGGATGCCCTCCTGTCGCTCTGGGTTGATTGCCCTTGTGTTTTCGGTTCAGTTCCTCGGTTCTTGTCACTCTTGGTTCTGCCGCTGCCATCGAATTGAATAACAGCTGGCGAATACAAAGCCCATGCGTGAGAATTAATCGCTGCCTTCCCCATCAAGGATTCGCCACTCCCTCAAATTTGCAAACAGTTAAAGCAAATCTGCACAACAGAAACAAATCAACAATTTAGATTTATCAATTACAGATTATTCAGTAATTCCTAAGTTTTAAATTATTAGTATTATTAGTACTAACCATGCCTAAAGATATGTAAAGGTTACTACAAGCGAACATAGATAGAGTACTAATCCGATTAATCGTTTTTTACACACCTGCTCAACGGAATCAATAGCCACTCAAAAATATGTATGTAAAGCGTGGAATGGTTCCTCTATGCCTCGTTGTATCCTGTAGTAGTTTCATTTCCGTTTCACATTGAAGAAGCGAACAATTTTTAAGTGAAAAAACTTAAGGATAAAAGAAGCCCTTCCAGATATTCTCAAAAATCAATACTCAAGGGTAAAAAAGTCCCTTCAAAATATTCTCAAAAGCCCGAGCCTTCCACAAAATTTTGAACTAAAGATAGCAAAGCCCGAGCCTTCCACAAAATTTTGAACTAAAGATAGCAGGGCTTTACCCCAAAGGGAGCCCTTCCAGAAATTCTCGAAGGCCTAAGCTAAACTCAGGCCCAAGAGGGGGTTTGGAAATAGTTTTCAACCAGCAATAGACGCGCCTCGGTTAGAACCTCACTAGCTGCGTCATTGCCCCAAGCGCAAAGATGCTTTGCTCGGCTGTCTGACAAGTCATTTTATAATACTTTCTGTCAGTCTCATCTATTGGTATAGTCGATGTGGGACTTCAGCCAAGGTCCCTGTTGAATGTTTCTTTATGTTCTAAAACACCCACAAACGGTAGATCAAATCTGTCCTCATGGCAATCTCTATGTACCTGTGTAGGCTTCTGAACCTTTAAACTTTGATTCACACGCTTAATCAACTTGTTTACATGATGGCATGTATATTTTTCAGAACTTCAAATCTTGGATTAAGAGAAGATGAAAAGGTTGAAGAGGAAAGACCCCTGCTAGATAGCTCAAGGACCAGATGTGGAGGAAAGACTGCGAAGTTTTCAATAGTCTCTCCGCTTCTCTCACAATAAAAAACTGCTCAAAAAATCTTTTTTACCACCCCACCCACTTGAAGAATGCGAGCCCTTAATCTCAACTTTCTCTTAGCAGTTTCAAATTTAAATTTCAAATGTTTTTTTTTTTAATTTAATTATAACTGTTTTTGCTGATAATTGGATTTTGATTATTTATGCTGTATTATATATTTGAAATTGTATATAGGCTATATATTAGTGTTGTGGCGAGTCGTATGTGTACATTTGGAAAAATACAACTATCTATTAACCCCAACTAATAATTTTCCTAACATAGAAAGTTAATTTTCATGTGTTTTAGTAATATATATTGATGAAAAGGGAGGGACAAAATTTACTTAGAAACTCACCACTTCTTCCTTTTCCCCATATTCTTCAAGAATGGCCTGAACGAATTGAGGAAGACGAAACATTGATATCAAGAAAGGATAAAGAACGACCATTAGACTTTACCTTCACGTGGTAATTCTATTTTTTCATTGATCTTTTCTTATGTTAATTATCTTCTTTAAAATCCTTGATATGCATTGATCTATTAATGTGCGTAGCTAGTTTTTGATTCTTTCCTTCCCGTTGATCTAAGCTACATTTTCTTGGTTGAGATATGTGTGAGACTGTTTAATTTGTTTTCATGCTACATTACATGATGTATCGTCACATCACAAACTAATCTTTACAATTCATTACATTACTGTAACTGTAGTTAAGATTGTTTGGAATTGTTTTTATCATTATTATTATTTTTTTCATCATGTGTTTTTAGTTCTCCTTAAAAATGTCAATAGAAATAAGTTTGACAAACACTTTTCCTTTTAACATCTTATCTTTTTTTCCCAACATAAACTTGCGTTTTAAAAAGTGAAATGTGAAAGGGAAGGAGTTTGCCAATCTTTCTCAAGTTAAGATTCATCAAGAGGCACCACATGTTTACACCATGTAAGCAAATGTATTAATAAAGCATGATTTTAGATAATATTTTGTCTGTGTGTAAAGGAAATTGTTGTTTTGAGCAAAATAGATTTTATGAAACATGCACGAACGTGTGTTGCTGCAAAAACATATTATATATATATATATATATTTTAAACTTTTAATTGATATTTACTTTAAAAGGAAGTTGCATCCTTCTTGTTTTCTTGTTTGCAAAGAAACAAATAATACAAAAAAAAAACTAAAATTGGTTTTATTTTGTTAAAAAAAAATCATAAAAAAGTGAGGTATGGATCCTCCTTATATGACAGGATTAGAAGGGGGGGAAAGGATTAAAGTGCTTCTTTAAATAAAGTAAATAAGGGTAGAAAAATAAAATTAATAATATAATAAATATAGAAAGGTTTATTATATGACTTGGTCAATTTTTCAGGCGAAAGAAATAAAAAAATAATTAAAATTAACCAGATTGAGTTTTTCATACTATCATAGGAATCTAACATGTTAAATAAAAATTGATTTTTCATAATTTTTTCTATTAAAAGGAAGCAATTAGATTTTTTTAGATTATTAATTTTTCATAATTATCACCTCTCGACGAATGTATTTGGAGTTTATAATGAAATTATCTTTTTTACTCTTTCATATGCATAAATATGCACTGGATCTGATTTTGTTTTGCAAAGCTGATATTATAAGTTTTTTCTGATTGTTTTCTAATAAATTAATTGGCAGATATTGACTTTACTATTATCCTTAATAAGATTAGTAAAACATTTGCATGCAAAAGTCATCGTGGTATCTAAATATTGATAAAGAAAAAAAAAAATAAATGTAAGTTAGAAGAGTTAGTATTCTAATATGGATAAAGTCACTTGCTTATTCGTGTCATATGTTGCACTTATCGAAATATGTGTGAAACTATTTGATTTCTCTGCAGACATATACATAGTTACATACATATATATCATACACAATTATAGATGTAAAAATACATCAATTGAGTTTGATTCATCTTAATCCACTTTATAAATGGCTCAAGTTAATTTAATTCACTTTTTATCGAGTCATAAAAATATTAGTTGGATTAGGACCACCACATATTGATGGGTTAAATATGTAAAATAACTTTAAATAATCAATTATAACATTATTTTTAAATTTTATGAATTTAAAAAATATAAAATATTAGTTAAATTAAATCTTTCATTGTTCATACACCACACTACAACAAGCTAAAAATATATATTCCCATGGAATGTAAGCTGAATATCTATGCTAATCATATAATTATAAATATACAATAACAATTGATTTTAAAAATGACAAAAACATTTCATATTTATTTTTTTGTTTTTTTTTAAGGTGAACCGATGAAACCACGAATTTAACATGGATGGACCGTGTCCATTTTTTAAGATGTAATAAAAATTGTAGACTGACCTGATCCAAACTATGATGAGCCAGGTTGGCCCACGACTTTCGACCCAGTTTAATAACTCTTATCATTCTTCACCACCTCACGAATTGATTCTTATAATTTTCTGTTTTAAAAAATTTGAAGGCAAGCAACAAGTAGTATAGTATTGTTAACACCCAAACTGTATTTTATAGAAATATGTTAAAAGTTTAAACCCAGCTTTGAGGAGATGCAACAACTTTTCCTTTTAGAAAAACTAAAACTTACTTGATAATTGAACAATCACTCTTTACCAACAATTAACAAATAAAATACATCAATTTCCAGCCCTACTTGCTATAACTAACCGTCCTTCTTGTCTTCGAATTACACTTTTTTTTTTCATTTTTCTTGAGATAATTTTCATATTACAAACTCATCCTTAAATACCAGCCAATTTCCCCAGCCTGTCCCTTAAAATCTTCAGTCCCATGTACCTGCGAAAAACATAAATATATTATTAACTATGCAAGGTGAAGAATATTATTTGGTTTGATTACAAATTTGATCTTTATACTTATTGTTTGGCTTTATATATTACAAATTTGATCTATATGCTTACATCATTTTTACGTTTTGGTCACTGTATCTAGAAACTAGTCGTTTTAATTTCTACATATACAGTTTTAAGTCTGTTTTAGTCCCTATCGTTCAGTTTTAAGACACTTATTAAACGAAATTAAAATGCATGTCTGAGGACTAAAACGTCTAATTTCAATGTACAAGACCTAACAACTATAAAATGTTGCAACTATAGAGAACCTTAAACTTCATTATTTATTGGTAATTTGGCACCCTAACTTCTATACTCTATAGTAACAAAGTTAATCTAAATGAGATATATTGGTTGGATGGTTTAGAAGAAAGGAAAGTGAATCTTATACTTTACAGTAACAAAAATTAACAAAACTCATAATTAACATTTGCTATAATAATAATAAAATAAAAAAAGTCAATCCAAAGATGTTTATTTAGTGTTTATGTTCTCTATGTACATACCTGCCCATCATCATCACAGTGGCTTGAGGGTTGGTTCCTGGCGACTCAGAAAATGTTGAGCCATCAACAACACGAAGTCTATCAACACCAAGAACCTTATACTCAGAGTTAACAACCTTCCCCACATGGCACCCACCATGGTAGTGCCAAATAGTGATCACAGAGTCTCTACAAAACTGCTCTACTGACTTTGTGTCATTGGGATGCTTGGGAATGAGGTTGATATTGGCCTTCACAGTGAGATTAAGCATTTTCTCTGCATTTTCTCTCTCACACAAAGTGTAGTTTGTGACGTGTTCTGACTGGACAACCTTTATTGCCAAGCGGATACCCTCCACACAGCGCTTAAGATCATAAGGGTGACTGAAGTAGTTGAAGGTAACAGCAGGGTTGTCCTCCACGTTGGTGTTTATCAACTTGAGCTCACCTGTTGACCAAGGGTTCGCAACTTTTGACAATATGAACCCTCCCCTGAATGCTTCAACTGGTATGTCTCTCTTGCTCTTCACATAAGCTTTTACAGCTTCTTGTGATCTTTGCTTTGGTGGAATTGTGGACAACTGCCCAATCTGATTTATCATGTACAAAAGAAAAAAAAATGACTTCTGATGTTAGTTGCTAATTTGCTGTGCATGTTTCTGGATATGTTTAATGCTTAGCATTGCTCCAGGGATCTTGTTATGATAAGTATGCAATTTCAGAATTCAGATCAATTTCTAGTTAGTTTGCTTAGTGTTTTCTGGTCATGATTAATTTATTAAGCTAAATGGAATTTATATACTAAGAGCATCTTTAGTATATATCTTTAGGAGTTACCTAAAATTAAGCTACTGCTACATTGTGAATTATAAGGAAGAGAAAATTGCATTAAAAAGAGAAAGTTACTTATGTAAGCAAATTGTTATGCGTCATGAGAGATGCACATATAAAATTTGAGAGAAAACAAGTCATTTTTAATTACATGGATAAAGATGTTCTAATAGTATGAGATAATGACTTGCAACAACACCCAACTGTTAAGCATTCCAATGTGCTCTCTAATCTCTAACATTATTTGTAATTTTGTACCCACAATAAGTAAATTTAGTGAATAAATTGCATACCTCAGCTGACAAGATACCATGGTGGCAGTGAATGCTGTCTTTGGACTGGCCAAACCCACTGCTGGTCTCAATGTAGACACCCAAATTGGTAATACCAACAGTTTCTATGAGTGACTGCTGAACTGGTCTCTTGGAAGGAACAAAAATTGTGTTCATGGGGTTATCAGCCATGCCTTTCCCAACAAATTGGTTGTCAAGCACCACAGTGATGTTCAATTTCTGAAGCTCTGCTTTTGGACCAATTCCACTCAGCAATAGCAATTGAGGAGTCCCAAGTGCCCCACTGGACACAATCACCTCACTCTGCCTGTCATTTCCTAGATATGCCTCATGCTGCTTCCCATTTTCATCCTTGAAAATAACCCCTGTAGCTTTTGGTCTTTTTCCTGGAACAATAGCATCACCATTTTCACTCATGTATGTGATTGTAAGCTACTTATAAGGGCCTAAAGTGTTAAACTATCAATTAGGGAATTTTTTTTTTTCATTTTAAATATAAAACATAATATTAGCTAATGTCATATTTATTGTAATTTTATTATAAAAACGATTCTTTTAAATAATTTAAAAACAATTCGATTTTTTTTTGGTTGAGTCCCTCGCTCTAAAAAAAATTAATTCGATTTAAACGCACACTAATTCTCCTATACATATAAAACTTATTTGTGATCAATTATATTTATAATGACTAAACCTGATTCAATTCAAACTCACACTAGTTCTCCAACATGATGAAAATTCACATGAAATGAAAGGATATAATCCCATGACCATTTGAATTTGATTATAAGAATGTTTGTTACATATTGTGTATACATACATACCTTTTGTATCAAAAACAATCTTTTGGACAGTGGCATGGATCAAAACAGTAAGTTTGTGAGGGTTGGCAGAAGCAAGCAATTCAGCAGCTGTGTGGCGACGGCCAAATCTGTCAAAAATGGTTCCACCAACTTTGGTTCCATACATGTGATCATAGGTGAAGCCATTGAAAGGAGACACACCAGCAGCTAGAAGCCCGTCCCTAACTGCTCTCTGCCAATCTGAAAACTTTGGCCGGTGAACAATCTGCTTCTCAACCCAAGGATATGACTCATTCACTAGCTTTGTATCCCACCCCACCTTCCTTATAAATCTGCATTTTAGTATACAAAATGTTATTCATGATTAATGCTATATTATTTATAGTCACGGTTACTTATTTTAAACATGCATAATTGCTTACAAGTTTGGTATTAGTTAAATATTTTATTCATTTTGAAATAATTAAGTATTTTTTACTACCTTCTTTTTTCAAGTTATTTATTCTTTTATAATATAAAAATAATTATTATCTTGTTTAACATTATCCTTCTCTCTCTAAGTTAGTGTTTAATAACTTTTTCTAAAGAAATATAATATTGGCATAATTTAAATTTATGGTATATATTTATAGAATTTAAGATTCCTTTAATCTTTGAAAACAATGCTTAAATTTAAACAGAAGGGAAATGATTTTATATATCTTTTTAAGTAATTATTTAAAAAATAATTAATAAATATTTTATATTTATTTATATAATGTATATATGTTTTAATAAAAGAATCACTTTTATTTTTTAATTAGTCTCTGGGTCTCTAACGGTTGTTTTCAACATATATATAAGTGAAATACGAAAAAAAAAAGTTAAAAATTAGAAAAAGAAAAATAGAATAGAAAAAATGTGTTATTTAGATGGATAGAAATATGATGGAAAAAGTGGAAAAAAAAATTCTTGCTACCTATTTAAAAAAGTGAAAGATATCATAGCAATAAATAAATAAATTATATAAAAATTAAAAATAAATATATTTAATGTTAAAGCTTTAACTTTTTATTAATTATTTATTATTTTAATTTTATGTCATAAGAAATTTTCTTTAACTTTTAAAAGCCCAAAAAGATCCGAAAAAAATGAAGGAGCTTTCTTCTATTCTTATTGTCATTTATTTTTTTAATAGAGATATAAGGTTGATTGGATGGTTGGGTGAAAAGTCTCAAGAAGGGTGAGAGGGAGAGGTTGTAGGTTCGAGGTTCGAATCTCTTTGCTAACAAAAAAATTAACATTTAACAACTAATTTTAGTCGATAAAAAAAATTCTTTTTTAACATAAAGAAAAAAGAGTAACAATGCACCCACACACTAATATTTCCAATTGATGACAAACAATAACGATACATTAATACTTCTATATTAAACACTTCTTTTATATACTATCACTTATATTTCTCTCTCTTTTTCTCTCTAAATAATAAATATTAAATAGCATTGACTGGTCCATGTAACATCAAGCAGCAATACTCATTATTTGAATGCATCCGTGGTTGCAAAATCCAGTGGAAACATCAAACAGTTTAATTGTCGTTTGCAATTTGTGAATTTATATTTATATAGCTATTCCAAGGGTTAGAATAGGACCACATGGCAAAGAAACAGGGATCCAACGAGCCCCTTAATGATTTTACCGAAAAATAAAACTACCTAAAATCAAATTGAATGACATTGTGTGTGTGGTCGCTTTTTCCACCCTTCCTTTTTCCTAAGATCTGACACTCTTACCTAACGACTTCCATGACATAAAATAGGGTTATGAAGGAACACACAAGGAGCATTTATTTGATGAAATGGATATTTTCTATGTAGTCTTAATATCCTTCACCCAAAAAAAATGTAGTCTTATCATGAATATAAATGGATAGGATATATACAATCCACAACTTCAGCTTAGAGCATATTCGGATTTGCTAAGGGAGCCTCAAACTCCCATTTCAGAAATAACAACCTAATATTCTATAATAGTAATAAAAAAGATAATAAAGCACACCTTTATTTTATTTTTAAAAAAAGGGTTGAACTAGAAGTAATAAAAATATAGTTGTTATGATTAGGTTAAGAATTTTATATTAAATTTAAAACTTATCTTGAAATAAAAGTTTTCAAACTTAAATTATTCAAAATGGTTAAGCAATCAGTTTCCAATTGAAAGACATGGCCTGCTTTGGGGAAGTAGTGTCGTCAATGCCATCTGATCTTCCTTCACCTTGGTCCACTATCTAATAATTATAGGTATTAATGGGCTACATAGCTATGCACCCTTTGTTTTCTGTTAGGTAGCATACAAAATGTTAACCCCACTACACAATTTCTTTTGGAAACAAAAATAGAAACAATAATCAGCTATCAACCAAACCTAACTAATAATGATATTTGGACGTAAACAGACAAATGGATTCAAAATGTTTGTACTTGATGGTTGAAAGCAGACGACTGGACAAACGTAAAAAAATGAACATAAACGGAGAAAAAAGTTTTAAAATACTTGTTTACAAAAAATACATAATAATTTCATATTCAAATTTGGCACAATAAAGTTAATTAAGTACAAATTTTATAAAAAAATACAATGTTGCATGAAACTTTCATAATTCAAAATAAAGACGAAAAAGAAAGTAAATTAAAAGAAGACAACTTTTCTCAAAACTCCTTTATCTTTTTTTTCAGCAACCTATTTTTTTTTTATAAAAAATTTACTTATTTTACTCTCTTTTTTTAAAATAAAAACTTCTTATTTGTTTAAGAGATTTAATATATAGAGAGTAGAGATCAATTTAGTTTAGCATTAATTATTTTAAATTTATTTTTCTCCTCACCATTTATTTTTTAATAATTATAATAAGATCATTAATTATATCCGTTAAATTTCAAGAAAGTAAATCAAAAAAATAAAAAAAATAACTTAAAAAATAAACTCGAAATAAGTTTATTCCTCTTGATGTATATTTGAATCGTTTTCTTGTTTTAAAAAAGAAAAAAAATGTTAACATAAATTAAAAAATTGGAAAGCAAGTTATTGTGTGAAGGTTATGTTGTTACCTTGGGTCTGCTCTAGTGTAGAAGCCAGCGTTAATGGAACTGGCGCCACCCAAAACCCTTCCCCTTGCATTGAGGACTCCATCGGTTGAAATGAAGTACTGAGAAGCCGAAGTTGGTGAAGTGTCTGCCAATGTAATGTGAAAGTTCTGCAGAAATGACACATTAGGGTTGTTGAAAGGGACTCCTCCTCTCTCAAGTAGCAGAACTTTGAACTTCTGAGACAGGGTTGCAGCCAATGGACACCCTGCTGTTCCACCCCCCACTATTATGTAGTCATACCCACTTAATTTTCCATTCGCTTCTGAAGACCCCAATCCCAATGAACTTGCTCTTCTTATAAATGGGTACCCTTCATTCCAGTTCTGCTTACCTGCGCGCACCAACCATATCTATTTATTGATTTATTTTCATGTATGTAACATTTGCTGAGCATATCTTGTATGTGATCTATTCTAGCTAGTCTTAGTAGTATTATGTAAGCTCTTGAAGTGAAACCACTCCATATATGATGTAGAAAATACCCGAATCGATCATTGACTATTTAATACTACAGAAAATTGTTAATTTTGAGATGGATTAATTTGTGTCAGTGTTACAATATACTACTACTATAAAGCAAAACTTGGAAATTAGTAAGAAGGTTGTTAAGAAGATGGAAATGAATATACTAGTAAGATAGAAGGCGTTGTTGAGTTGAGGGTATAGTATATGATCATGACCTTGAGAAAAAGGTAGATAGTTGAATAGGCATAATAGAAGTAAGTACTGCAGCAAGAATTTGACTGCACCAATGAACGCCATTGAATCTCACTATGAAGCCTCTCGCTGCTTCAACCTCTAAGTGGCTGCCTCTGGTTGGCCTTCTTTTGACTGTGCCTGTGCACCATATAAATATTCTCCAAATACATTCTATCTGTACAATAAATGTGTAGCTACAAATACACTTTTTTTTTTCTAATACAAATGAAAAAATGTATTAAAAATTTAAAAATCAAATGAAAAAAAAACTTATTAAATGATATTAATAGTTATGCATAACATTAAAATAATTTTACACATATTATGAATCATTAGTATAACTTTTAAGATAAATCTTATAATAATTAACAAATTTATTATATATAATTATTTGTGATTGTATAATTAGTTAACATTATTTATAGTATATTTTTTTTCTTCTTCTAAATAATAAGTAGGACCTAAAAGAAATTGTTATTTTCATAAATTTCAAATATGTTCAAAAGAATATATACTATGATAATGATAATAGATTTCTCATGCGTCAGTTTGTTATTAGCTTCTCAATTCTTTCTTTTTCAAAACAAGAAAGGTCTAGGACTTAAGGAGAGCCATGAGACATTAAAGTTCTACTTAAACGGCTTGATTGCTATTCAATGTCAAACTGTTTCTTTGAGGACTCGCTGTTCCTCAAGTTAAAATTCTTGATTTTATTTTCAATTGATGCTAATTAAATAATAAAAATAATGTGAATTTAAAATTAAGTGAAGATGGAAATTAACAATACTAATAAGTATAATTTATGTTGTATAAGTATTTTTAAATGTAGGTGACATATGAAAATACAAATTAAAAATAAGAAAATGTTAGTTTAAAGTGTGTGTGTGTGTGTGTGTGTATAGAAGTTTATTTTGTTGGTAATGAAAAATACAAACATTTAATTATTATTTTTAAAGTATTTTAGTTTAATTGATAGAAATTATTTTATTAATAATTTATAAAACTTATATTATGTACAATATTATTAAAAAATATTAAAATTACTTAGATCATCTAGTTCAATCAATAAACCAACTGGGTAACCAGTCTTAGTTATTAGAGATGAAAACTTGTAAGGTTGTTGTTCATTGAGAGCCTATAATGTAATCTCATCAGACATTAGGCCAACTCAGGTCAGGACTATTTGCTAAATAAGTGAGATTATAACTTTCTTAAAAATCTATTTAATTATAAAGACAGTATAATAATAACAAAATCTTCATGTAAGTTAATTTATATTATTATTAAATTTTTAATGTAATTTTTAGGTTATATAATTATTATTTTATTTAAATGCTTAAGTCAATTATCTTAATGCGCGCTTAAAAAAAGTCAATTTACTTACGTTAACAACTAATTCAGACGTAAGTTTTTTTGACTTATTTAAAATAATTTATTGCAAAATAAATATTTAAATAAGTTTTTCAAGCTAAATCATACTTTTGAAAAGGCCAAACAAAATGTTAAAAAAGGATTTATATTAAATAAACATGCAAGTCATACCTAGATTTTAAATTTAAATTTGGGTCAAGATGAAGTCTTGTACAAACCTAGCCCCAGCCCAACCTAACTTATTTCTAACGTATGTCAGACTAGAATTGTATATACTTGAACAGGTATTAATAGATATAAACTAGTTTGAACGGGGGAAATAATATTTGGTACTGTATATATAATTTTCATACTTGAGAATTGAACATGGACCAATTAATTATTAAGTTCAGTATAAACAACTGCGAAACCAGAACTAAATATTAATCGCAATAATTTTATTAGTATTTATTGTTTATTTCAATATATAATATAATTCAATTATTCTATCAATAATCCAGTAATTTAAGAATTTGAGCGTATAGATTATTAAATTAAATTATAGTTCATGTTTCGTTGAAAATAATTTTAGGGAAACAATCAGTCAGTTTTTAGTTTTCAAAAATTAAATAAAAAAAGGTAATCATTTTGAGTAAACGTAAATAATTTATGCACTTTACTGTCATCTAAATACAATTTTCATTAGTATATTGGTTAAATTTTATTATAATTATTTATTTTTGTAAAAAAAGCTCAACAAAACTTTAATAATTTTTTTAGTACTAATATTCTATTAAAAATATTTGATCATAATATTTATGTGATTAATACTTTTGTTAAAAATATATATATATATATATATATATATTCTACAAATAATATGAAATATAAGAAATAATTAATATGCTTAACTGTTGTAATTTTGGTTCTTGTATATTATTATTATTTTGTGAAATTGGTTTTCTTTTTATTTTTTTACAATTTTGATTTTTATTATTTTAATTGTACAAATTTGTTTCATTCATTAACTTTAAGTTTTTGCAAACTGATGTCTTAAAAAGGGAAAGTTTTTATTAAAAATTATGTGAAAATATATTTAAAAATCATAGAAGAATTTTACATTTCAATAAGGAAAAAAATCCTTTCACTCCCTTAATCAATACCTTACTACACGTATTAGCATTTGTCATAACTTTATATTCTTTATTTAATGGGAATATTGATGTAAAAGTATAGTAGAATATTATGTATCTATACTGTGGTCACAATAGCATTGATGGTAAATACTTGGTATTACATACAAAAACTAAAGTTAAAGGATGAATCAAAATTTTACGATTAACATAATAAAGTGATAAATATTTTAAAAAAATAAACGAACTAAATTCTCAAAAAACAATAATAGCAATAAATGTAACTCTCCCGTGCTTGTTCAGAAAGGCTGAAACAGCATCTGAAGAAGGCATTTAATGAGGAAATGAAGTTCAGAAGAAGCTGACCGTTGGATTTCGTTGATCAGATACATCCTCTGCAGACTGATCCACACCACTTTTACACCAAGACAGCTCACTCACCGGCAAGAGCAATAAAGCTCTATATTTAATGTTCTACCAAATATATGTAACTTCTCTCTCCATTCACTGTATTTTGGTTGGTTGTTCATTTTATTTTATTAATAATTATAAAAAAAATTACTTTTCTTTTCTTACTTTTATGGTTTATAGAAGAAAAATATTAAAATCTTTATTTTCACGTCTTTGAATTTTAGTTTAATTATATTCAGACCTTGCATTATTGAAAAATTATACTTATACCCTCTGTTGTCCTTATTATAAGGGCATGGCTTAGAGGAAATTGATGGTTATTTTCATAGGTATTTTAGAATTTTTATAAAAAGTTTAATATTTTTTTATTAGTTATCTTTATTAAATAATTTAAGTATTTATGTTTGTTTATTGATAATGGTACATAATACTTTTGAACTTTAAAGTTTTTATATCCCTCATAATATGTTAATGATTATTAATAATTACATAATTGGTAATACATTAATATTAGTAACATT
>PYAF01004180.1:849977-897160 GCA_007407185.1 Glycine tomentella | reverse complement strand
ATAAAGTCCAATCTTTTTCCTTCTATTTTACACAATCCACTGTTTTGATCTCCTTATAAAAAATAATGTAAACTCAATATTCTAATTATTATTTTTAATGTTGTTATTTAAAAATAAAAAATTGTAATACCCTTTCTTTTGTTTCATATTATCTCTCCATAATATATTAGAAATGTCAACAAAAAAAATTCAAACTTGTGACATCTTTTTCTTTTTTCTCTCTTCACTCTTAAGTCCTCTTTTTTAATTATTAAGTTAATCTTATATCTTTGATTAAGTGCATGTTTAGATATAAATCCTCAAAACAGTAAACTTTTCTCTCTTAATTAATTAATTATATATTTTGAAATTTAGGAATGTGCATTGAATTTCTTTAAAAAAACATGTTTTCAAATTTATTCAAACATAGTCTAAGTCACAGCTCTATAATTGCGACGTGTCTCAACTCCGACGTAGAAATTTTTGTTGTGGTGATCATTGCCGGTATTATTTGGTGATTCTGTTTATCAGGTTGACTGGTAATATTAATATTGCAAGACAAATTGGACAATGAATGACCCATTATATTAGTTGATCTACAGTTTGGAGAGCGTTTGAAATAATTAAGCCCTTCGTCGATTAGGAGATTAATTTGGTATTTTGGATCAGCGAATTAATTAAACAAGTACTTCATTGTGAATCTTCATATACGTACGTTTGCATCTAATTATTATGGGTTGCGTAAAAGCATTTAAACAGAAATTAAAAAGATCAATCTCAATGCATAATACAAACCACAATTGCTAGATACAATAAGACAAGTAATTATCATACACCTCCTCCCCTAACAAATTCGCACAAATTAATGGAGAAGAGGGAAAGTGTATATATTAATATAACCATACGTACAAATATTTGCCAAACGATGTGCAACTCGTGTATTATGAATAAATGCAAAGATACATATATAATAATCATTGCTTTAGGTTATTGTTTTCTTTGCTTCTTTATGACTTACAGTTTCTTGTGTCTAGCAACTATAAGTTCAAAGCCGAAATAGTCAAGGCTTCTGATGCATGTAATCTGATTTATCTAGATATATCCTGAGTGATGAGGAAGACAAATATTAATTCATCTGAAAACACGGGTATGGAGATCTGTTTGCACCTATATCAAATCCAGAACACGGACCAAACTCTTATCCATCTCCACACACAAGGTTGCAAGAAAATAATACTAGTATATACAGTATATAATAAAAACTTTCAATGAGAAACTGATAATTCGATCAATAAAAAAATCATTATAAGGAAAAGTTAGTAATGCAAGAGGAAGGGGTTAATGATTCACGGCGCTTTAATTTCATTTATTTCAACTCTAGCCACAAAGGCAGACGATATGAATATATTGGTTGCATATGCACTGACACACCAAATTGATCATGAGAATTATTAATTTGCACATGCATGCTGCATGCAAGTGTGACATGCATGAAAAGTTAAAATTGCCATAAGAAAAGGGTTGGCATGGTAGAAATTACTACTAGCTAGCAAAGTCGTTGGATCCTTCTTGCCGGCCGAAAATAGAATTGTGCAGAAAAACAATTAAGTGTCTTGTCCCAAGCTCCTCTCTGCAAAGTGCAAACTCTTATTTATATGTCTTATGTACAAACTTCTAATGTATTTAACCTCTGCTTCAGAGATCAAAAATGGAGTTCAAAGTTTAACAAATCTTTAAAACCGAATCAGTACGATTGTATATTAAGCTTTAAAGTTTACTTCATAAAGATCACGATGTACTTCTGTCAAAAAAAAAAAAAAATCATGATGTACTCTGAATTTAATTTGCTAGAAAATAATGGACTAATTAATATGTTGAATTTTAAAAATAGTCACGAAATAGAACAAAACAAAAGACAAATAATAAAAGTTGTAATATTATCTTAAGGGATACAACGTAAAACTATTAAGTAAGAGTTTAAAAAAATATTTAAAAAATGTATTTTTTTTAGCGACTTTCTTTTAGGACCGCTAAATTGAAATCTACTTTCTCTAACAGTTATCTAGGTAACTGCTTCTTCTTTTTTTTTTACAAGATATATGTAACTTCTGAGAAAGACTTCTGTGTCTATATTATATATTAACAGCTTTGCACTAAGAAAACTCATTTTTATAATTAATTATAGTTTATTTAATTTAAGCTTATTTAATGAAATAAATATTTCTGTAAGCATTAGAGAGATGTTACGAAGATATATAATTTATAATATATCCATAAGTTTTTTAGTTTATTTCAAAGTTTTCATGATAACTAGCAAGCAACTTAAAATTTATTAAGTAAAATGTTCAACTGTATTTCCTCTTCAACTGTGATTCATGAGTGCTTATAAGCTAAACACTTTTGAAATAAGAATTTAATTAAATTATTTGCTTATACACCCATTGTGTTTTAGTAAATTATTACTCAATAAATTGAATGAAAACATAAAAAAGCTATTAATTTGACCAAACTCCGTGAATGCCAAATTATCCATAAAAAATAATCAATTATTCTTTTTGTCTAATTAGACTCATATCCAATATAATAGTTATGATTAGACTCATATCTAAGATATTTGTTTCTTGTACTTTTGGAATTGTTTCTTGTATTTCTTATATTATTTTCAAAATTATTCATTTCGAAAGTAATATATGAAAAGAACAGGAAACAATTGTCCATATCCAATACAACAATTCTAATTAGACTCAGCGAATATAATTTTCTAGCTAGTCTAAACTTTTAAACTATTTATGTTGTGCATCCACACACCACCATATATAAGTAAAATGAAAAATCATATTTGGTTACTTATTCTATATTATTATACTTATGTTGTCCCATCAATATTTATCAATCATATTTTAAAAGGGTTTCTTACAAGAATTGGTATTGAACTTAAAAATAAGATGAGTGTTCACTTAATTATCTAGGTAGGCAATTAAGTGTATGGATCAAATTTTCAGAATTCCTTATTTCTCATTTCTGTTTTTCTTTTCAGGTGACACAGACATTAATTTGATTTGGGATCGATGTAAAAATACGTACATATACAAATCTATTCATATCCTTGCTCTTTTATATGAATTAAAATTAATAACGACTAACTTCACTTAAATCTTTCTTTAACTGTCAAAAAATTTAAACGTCTGGGGAAATTTGTGAATGTTTCATTTTTCTTTATGTCCGGCTATATATTGATCATTTTCCCGAGGCTCATCTTTTGATCGTTATTATGCACCACGGCATATTAGCCTGAGTCATCAATTCAGGTTTAATGAAATTTATGATATTCACGTTCCTTGCACAAAGTCAACAAATTGAACATAAATGCCAATAGGGTTGTGAATACTAGTAATTTATACTCTAACAATTAGATTTTAAATCGTACGATATATAAATTCAATTCAATTATATATTTTTATATTTATATTTAATATCTATATAAAAACATGTATATTAATAAAAATTAAAATATTTAATAGTATATTAAATATAACTATATAAAATTGAGAAAGATAATTAATTATATTTTCAATTGAGTAAATAAATGTTATCTTAAAAAATATTAAGCCTAAAAAATCTTATCAAATGTATCAAACTAAAAAAAAAAAAAAAAGGTTTACAAAACTAGTAAAATTTCCCTGTCCTTTTGGTGGTACAATTCATAAGTTATAGATGTAGTTAACTATGAAGTGACGAACGAATGGTCGAAATATCAATTTGTTTGAAATAAACATAAACGTTTGAGTATTCAAATATTTATTCTGTCACTTATTTGAGTATTATAGTATTTACCACAACATATAAAAAGAGCTAAACATGTTTACAGTTAACTTTTGCCCAATGCGTATTGTTAACTAGACAGACATTTTTAAGTAAGCAGTGTATATTTACTTTGAACCTTGTTAGCAAACATGATCGTACAAGCAGTTGCATCAGTCATCAAAATCTTAAAAATCTAATATAAACACACGACCCCAACATTTAAACTTTCAGGAAAGATACTTTCAGAAAACAATCAACTCTTACACACAAAATTACGTAGAATATATAACCTAACTTCTCCAATTAACTAAAGAACCTAACTGGAAGAGAGATATCTCGAAACAACACACAGCCCTCAAGTGCAGCACTTGCATAAAAAACCAATACCTTTGAATGCCTTAAAAAATTATCACAAGTAAAAAAATTCCTGGAGTTGCAAAAACCCTGCAGAAACCATCATCTTCCAACAGAATAGTTTGGTTTTCAGTAAGATAACTACCTTTACCTACTCATATTTTGATGAACTCGTATACTCGGCTCCATTGCCCGATGAAGTTACACTAGATGAAGCACTAGATGACGTAACTCTACCAGCAGGAACCTTAGCTGCATGGCGCCCCTGTCCTTCCTCTGTTAGTTTTCTGATAATGTTCATGATAGTTGGAACAAACTTGCTAGACAAGGAGATGATTCCTGGAAGCTGGAAGAAAAAGCAAACATTAGGATACTAAACGTAATTTTGATTAGTTCAAGTAAACTGTAGTTGAGAAATAGTTTCAAGAAATCCTTATAGGAGTATGTAAACCTTAGTTGGGGGTCTGTTTTTTAGAAGGCATTTGGTTCCCAAGTTTCAGTTTGTTTTAATTCTAAATTTAAATGATAAAATGTAAAGTAATCAGGCATCCAAGTACGGACATGTCCAAATGCCTAATGGTTGATTTACCTCTCTTTTTCTAAAACTAATATTAGGGTAAGTTCAGAAATGTTACATTTCTTAAAGAAAAAAAATCAAGTCAACATTTTAAGGATTGAACAACAAATCATAAAAGATACTCACAGCTCCATGGCGAAATTCACCCGTAATGTCAAGCTGCGCCCATAGGGCTTTAATGAGAAGATAACCAACGAAGATGACACCTAAATACAAGGGATTTCTGCCATAAAGAAAAACAAATTTAGGTGAGACCAGTCAATTTAGACAGCTGGACAAAAGTTAAGAAATTTCTTTAGGCTTGAATTTTTTTATGTTCTTTAATCTTGAAAAGGCCCATTCAATAGTTGATGTCAATTCAAACACAAATTACATGAGGTTGTTCTGGTAGCCTTATTCTTTGCGTGGGTGCATATACCTCTTTACAATTAGTGGTTAATATGAGCACTCAGTGGCGGATCTAGGACCCTGGATCAGTGGGGGTAATTTATTTAAAATATTGATAATTATCATTATTATATGAGATAATTGGATTCAAACATGAAGATAAGAGGTACAAAATATAAAGTTTTAAGATAAATATTTGCATTTTATTAAAATAAGAGGGTACATTTACTTATTTTTACATGTGAACTGGTAAGGAAATTCAAATACATAAAATTAGGAGGTTCAAAATATAAAATTGTGGGTGTAAAATATAATATTTTTTTGCATTTTATTAAAATAAGATGTTGTATTTACTTACTCTTACATGTGAACTGGTAAAGAGGTTCAAATACATAAAATTAGAGGATATAAAATATAAAATTTTGGGGTACAAAATATAATATTTTAGGACAAATATTAATGATTTTATTGAAATGAGGGGGTGCATCTGCCCACCCTCGTTACAATATAGATCCGCCGGTGTGAGCACTGGTAGCTTCATATTTTTAACACTGTTCAGCTGCTAGGTAGTAGGTGCATGCTAATAATCAGTGGCTGATATACATGGTGCATATACTCTCACAAAAGTAAATTTTTTTACTTAAATATATCGAATAAATATTTTTTTTGTCTCTTAAAAAAAATAGATATTATTCGCACAAGATTATTTTTTAATAAGATAAAAGAGAGAATAAATTGATACTAATTTTATTCATTTTATTCTTTTAAATTTTACTGTTTTTTATTTTTTATTAAAGCTTATATATTTTCTTTTTTGAGAAAATATTAAATTATTTTTGTCCTACTGAAAAAAAATTAGATCCGCCACTACTAATAATGTAGGGTTTTTATTATTTTTTATTATTTTGTGAATGTTAAATATGTCTAGCGAGTCAGCACTTTCACACATGTTATTCCAGAGGTTTTGGGGAGAAGTAATTAAGTAAAGAGGGTTGCAATTTGTGTTGTTAATCGATCACATGGTTGGACAACAAAAGAAGAATGTTCAAAGATGTTTTTTAGTTATCGAGTTGTTGAGATAAAGTGGTTTATTAACTTTCTTATGGTGCTCATCTAATGGTTATTTTTTAGGGTTTCAATGGAGGACATGCAAAAACTTCCTTAAGAACAGAGAAGATAGATGGAGAGTTAAGAGAGAATATAAAGAGAGCCTTGTTTCTTCCAAAGGAAAAAGGTTAGAAAGATATCAAATGGGTAAAGTTGGCTTGCACCTTAAAAGTGTCATAAATTCATTAAATCCAAGAATAAGCAAAGCCACAATCGCCCATGGTGGAGGTAACCAGTTGCTGCTACGATTGTTGGCTTCCTGAAATTAAAAAGAAATTACACCATCAATAAGTAAAAGTTGGTTTTTTTTACCAATAGGTATAAATTTTTTTTCAAAATTACTAAATGGGAATAGATTTTGAAAAAATATCCATTTAGAAGTAAATCATAAAAGTAATCATAACTTTATACACAAAAATTGTAATCTTGATTTAACTTTTGTGTACAAAATCCTAATTATTTTTATGATTTATCCCTAAATGAGTATTTTTTTTTAAATTTATTTTCATTTGATAATTTTGAAAAAAATGACCCCTTTTAATAAATAATAAAAAAAACCCGTAAAAGTTAATAAAATGTTTGATCGTTAACAAATCAAATGCCTACATAATATGCATCCATGATGTTTTATCAAACTAATTATGTCCACTAGTCAACAAATCATTATGTAATCTTTACGCATGGACCTAAACAAGGCCACAAAAGAAATTCATAGGAATTGTATTTCTTATCATTTTTCAATAATAGATTTTCCTATAAATAAAGGAACCTTGAAAATCATAAAAATAATGGATAGAACATCATGCCTGTGCAGAAATGGCCTGAGAGACACTATTTTCTGTCTCCATCTTGAATTGCCTCCACAAGGATTTGCACTGAACAGGTGTGATCAATGTTTTAGAGGGTGGTACCTACCGAGAAAATTAAATCAGTACAAATGATAGGATAGAAAATATTCTCAAATCATAAGAGCATGCAGGAGATCAAAACACAACATTCTTTAGCCTAAAATATATATTAATCATTCTTTTTCTCAATAAATTTTCTATCATTCTTCTATTTGCATTCCCACTTCTTCTGATACAATTGTATCAAACTGGTATAGAGTTATGTCTAGGAGCTACGGGTACCCAATCACATGGGATAAAAAGGTTTCAATGGTGTCTACAAGAATGGAGGTAAGATTGGACTTAATGGAAAGGCTAGTGGAGAGTTGGAACAGGGACCAAGACATGCAAGAAACTTGGTTGCTAGATGTTAGACTCAAGAAATTGGAAGAAGTGATGTGGTGGATAAGCTCATGCACATGATGTGTGATAGATTGTTAGAGTGAAGATCGTCAGAATTCCTCAACTATCGAGGAGCAAAGTTCATTAGTTTGGTACAACCTTTTGATTAGGGCTCAAGTTTGTACCAGCATGCGTTAATTTTTGTTTCACATTTTTTAAAAATCCATACACTCACACCCCACTAGTTCCTATCTCACTTTGACATTAGATTAAGAGAAAAGATATACCAATTAATTATCTTCATAGATTGCATTTCTGATCTATCATTTTATCGAATATAATATAGCAACAATAAAATTGCACCTGATCCCAAGTGCTTGAAGCTAGTGGCTCAACTGCCATGGTGCTCTTATCTTTAGCAGAACTGCTTGATGAATCTGCCAATGCAACTATTAATGTTTTCTCAATATCATAAATGTCATCACCATCATCCAAGCGAATTACAGCCATTACAGACAGCAGCTTTAAGCACTGTAAATTATTAAATTTGGTTAAAAAGGTATCTTAAATCTCAAATGTAATACAAACTCAGGTAACGATATGTGAATCTTAATTATATGTCATACTGAAGAGCGGGCAGACTTGGTGATGGCTCGAACATCTTCTTTTCCCGTCCAAATACGAGGCATTGAATCAGAATCATGACTAAACGATGTCATAAACCTGCTTTGAAATTTAAGATAAGTGCCTCTAAATTAAAACTAAACAAGTAAACTTACATGTTGCCTAAGGTTCATACCTGTCCTTCATACTTATTAGAACTCTGCCAGCTTCTTCCCTAGCCTTGGCTTCTATCACACCCTTTGCATAATCCTCTAAACTCACAATCATGGTCTTTTTTGTTTGTTCATCCACATCAAATCTGATAAGTTCAACAGAGAATCCAGAAACAGCTGATTGAGTCTCACGATTAAGAAGTTTCCTAATTGATGGCCAAGTATCACTATTAGCTCCATCCAATAGAGTCTCAACAGGTGCAGACAAGGCCTCCTTCAGTTTTTCCTGCAATTAATCAACAAACTTCCTAGGAAGTTAGCCAGTCATCTATAGAAACACAGCAAACTTCTACCAAGTTTCACAAAGCAGAAAAACTTCATATAAATTTTGACTTGCAATAATTAATAGGAAAAAAAAAATATTGACAAAAATACTTTGTATCAAACTATCAATTAACACATTTTCTATTTCTAATTTCATATAACCATCTAAAAGATTTCAAACATTGGTCATTTGGTCTATTTGGCACAAACATATATCATCTGCAATATTACAAGTGTTATTGAGATCAAATGCAATCAAGAATTTGTGAAGCATGAATGTAAGACATGTACCTCATATGATGAAACAAGTTCTGACATCTTAGATGCTCGCACAGATGCAACATATGCATCAATATCACGCTGTAGCTTCTCCCTCATTTTAGATGTATCCCAGTTTGCTATTTCAATAACAACATCTGCAAGGACAATATATCAGTGCCGAATTGTAATTCACTAAAGCGAGTTAGATGCATACTTGCAACAAATAAGTTTAAATCTCTTAATAGATTATTGGAATGAACAAAAAAGTTAGCACTTATGCTCTCAGCACCAATTTAATAATGATACACAATCAACTTCATGTATATCCATAAGTTTCGGTCAGTCTTTTCCTTTCCAAGATATTGGGCATTCAACTTTAATTTGTTGATGTCTAATAAAATACGATAGACAGATTTCGCAATACCTGCACATCCTTCATCAAACTGAGTCATATAAAACTCTATGCACTTATTGGAAACAGATGAAAACCCTTCCCCTCCATTCAATGCCTTGTCAAATGCTTCCTTGAACTTATCCAAAATTTCGGACCTTATATGTCCCAGCGCAATTTGGAATGTTGGTTGGACAAGCTACCAATTGAAAAGGCGTTAAGGGAAATTTAACAACATTATAAATCTAAGAATTATCACAAATCTCCAAAAGAATTTAAGAAAAATAAACATGACAATTCAATATCTCAACTAGTCAGTATTTTTTCAACATCAATTTTTGTTTCTCTTTCGATAATCACTAGCTAATTCATTTACCTTAACATGAAAGAAAAGGTCAAACAATCATGATTGCACAAAAATGAAGTTAAGAAGAATTACTTGAAACAATTTTTCTTGAAGTTGCTTTTGTTTTGCAAATCTCACACCTTCGTCAAAATAGTTGGCTTCAGCATCATACCTAGAGTAAAAGAAAATATCTCAATATGTGAGCCATAAAAAATGTCATAAAATTAGTTATACTCACTCTGAAAGACAAGTGGTAATGAGTGAATTGAGCTTTTTCCCAAATCCAGAAATAGGGCCAGTTTGCACAGCCTCTTCTAACTCACACCAATCCTGAGTTATAATTACAACACAATTTCCATGGCATTAGTACTTAAGATTGTCAAGCGTCGGACAACAATACAAAAAAGAAATGTAAATACCTTATTTGTAGCAAAAAGGTCATATTTCTCGTTAGCAATTTCTTCACATCGTACAGTAGCCACCATTACCTACAGGTGGGTGGATCATAAATAATTAACAAAATCAACATACAGGCAAAATAAAAGCAGTAGCACCATGACATCTAGATATTTACCTTGTGTGCAGGAAGGTCGAGATCCTTGTTCTCCTTTATGATTTTCCAGATTTCTTGAGCACTAAAAGAAAAACCTGAAGCAGGAACTACTCCACGCCGATCCCCTGCAAGCCCACCTGGAGCGATAGAATGATAGAATCGTTGCCTCAAGTTGGCAACCTATATTTAAGATTAATCAGAATCATCAATACATGCAAATTACAGTACTTGTTTACTTACAAATGGCCAACTTTGTTTTACACTATGAAAGCTAAACTAATACACATGAAGCCACATTAGCCACACAAGCTGATAATCAATCGGTCATTCAATGCCAACAAAATGTAAACCAAAAGGAAGCTAGTGCTAATTCATACCTGCTCCTTAAATTGTTCTTCCTTTTCTTCGAAACTAGAAAGAGCAACAACTTCAACCTGGTCATTTGTAGCAAGTGCAAATAATTACTATAGAAGTCCAATACAATTCTACTATGTTAAGTAGAAATTAATAAGTTAAGTGATTCAAAAAGGAATGATGATCTTACAATGAAAAATTCACTTAATGGGGTTTCTTTATGAGCATCTGGTTTAGGAACAGAATCCCATATCTGCCAAGTAAAAAGTAGAGAAATAAAGGTTAACAAAAAAATTGGATACCTATTTGATAACATCATATAAAAGTTAAATAACTGCATTACCTTCTGAATATCTTCGCGCAAAACAGGCTCTAAATTTTCAAGCGGTGTCTATGAACGGAAAAGGTTGATCACATAGTAAATGAAGATATATAAACAATGCAAAAATGAAATACAGAAAAATATTTAGAATTATCAAAACAAGCAGCAACATTTTGCTTTCACACCTTTGTCTTATCGCGTATGACAAACAACATTGTTGTTTTGCGTGGACTAAACAATCTCATCATGACCTGAAAGCAAATACAAGCATGCAATTAGATAAATAACAACCTTTTAGATTGGAACCTATTGCTTGTAATCGATAAGTAGTTGAATGATACCTGAAACACAGTTTTTAACAGCGGCTTATTTGCAGCTTGTTCACGACCAATGTCATGACACCACCTTTACATATATTAAAGGGGAGGAAAAATCAAATGCACAAAGAAAGAAGATTGGACTAAGAAAAAACATTAAAACAAAGAATTACAACAGTTACACAAACTTGAAAAATTCTAGCATAAGTCTATATTAAAAATAATTGAAAGGAAGAAGGTGTAAAAGAACTCACATGTTTATTAGCACTATATCAGAGATAGCCAAAGCAAATAAAGCACTCTGCTTTTCAAATGTAGTATCATCCTGGGGGAAAAAAGGATTTCAGTATAATGGAGAAACAACCAAAGGCATAAATATCATGTCTCATTTCTCTTTGTTCTAATTTTTCCTAGTGGAAGATTAATTACATGTTTGAATAGCCAAAAATTCCTTATCATTGACTATTGTTAATCCACTATAGTGCAAATGCAAAATCAGAAAGATTGCCCAGTTATGTATTCTCGTCAACTTACTAAAATACATAAATGTAATGAATCTAAGGGATAATTGAATCCTCTCATTTAACATTACTAACAAAAAATAAAAGTAATATTTCACAAGGAAAATAATAATAATCAAACATTACCTGTAAAAATCACGAGCAAATAAGAGTATTGCAAATTATAATTAAAAAAGGTATCATGTACTGTGTTCCAGTGGGGCTACAAACACATTAATGTGCATTGCCAAGATATGATATAAATAAAAATGCAAAAGGCAACAAACTCTAGACCATGACCACAAAGATAAAGGAAAATTAAGGTGGGAAAAAACCACCTCTCCACGTTCTCTTCCATCAGTACCCTCCAAATCCATCACAAGTGTACAAGGCTCTATGCCAACACATCTAGCCATCCAAATTCCTCTGGTTGTTTGAGACCTAAAAACAAGCACATCCTATCAGGTTCACCTTGTTAATTGTGATAGCTAGATTGAACTGTTGGAGTGAATATAAGGGGTTGTAAAAACATACCTTCCCTTAAATGCATCCATCTCTGTGAAGTTAGTACAAAATAAACTATTTAAAAGCGTGCTCTTGCCTGTCCAAACCAAATAAAAAAGTCAACAATTTAAGCATCCCTTCATAGAAATAAAATAAATAATAAGATAAAATTTTCAAAGGGAGGAATTAATAAAATCATTAGAAATCACTAGTATATATTGGTAATTGAGTCATAAACCTATACCAAATATCAACATTAAGTTATTGCTCATTTGTCAGTAACACACACGGCACAAGCATAACACATCAATTTAATATTCCCAATCCCCATCAATCTTAATATACAATCACTTTCAGCATTAGTATTAAGTAAAAATATATCTTAATAACATACACATCCTCAAGTGCAAATTGACTAGTAGAAGCAATTACACAACAAATTAGCTTATGAAAAGAATAAGAAACGAAATTGAGATCACGAAGCATACCACTACTTTGTGGACCCATAATAGAAACTACGGCATAGGAAAGCCCACATTCACTTAATTTAACCTCTTTCATGAAGTTTTCAATCCCGGCAACATTGAATGCCCCATCTCCATCAATAAGTTGAGTGGAACAACATTTCTCATTGTTCGCTGGATAAACACATACTCAATCTTAGTTGGGAGACAAATTAGAAGCACAAAACTTGTAGTAAAATTTTCAAGCACATATTAAATTAGGTGTCACCTCAGCATTTTACTTTCACGTATAAACAAAAACGATCTAATAATTTTGCCATGTTACGGATCAAATGGTCAAGATTAATCAAATCAAACCAACATAATTAATAACAAATTAATCTTAACTTGAAAACTTGAAAAATATTTATAAATAAACAACTGAAAATATCGTTATCCTTATTAGCTAGCCACTAACACCATTAATATTTGATGCAATTGTAATAAACGGAAATTACAAAAAAAAGGAAGAAAAATGAGTTACAATAGAAGGCTTTGATGAGTATATTTACAATGAGGGAAATGACAGAGACGTACCCATTTGCATGGATTGCGATTGGATTTGAAGCACGAAAATTTTAAAGAGAAGTGTGATCTCTCATCTTACAGAGATCATTGCCATTTCGTTTTCGTTTCTATAAATTATCCTTCAAACTGTTCTGCCTAAGGCAATGCCTTTGCCTCTCCTTTTCTCTGCCATACAACACAACACATTTTTTCTTGTGTTAAATACTTTTTCTTTCTGTATTTTTTGGAAAAAATCTTGTGTGTGGTAATAAAAATATCCTTTACGGTTTTGGCTATTTTATGCATCTTTAAATTTGGAAACAACATATTTTTATTTTGCATACTAGCTTGATGATCATTAAACCAGTCCCTTGAAAATTATGAAAATGTAAACTTATTTCGTTACTAATTATAATACTCTTTTAATTAATTTATATTCCTTGAGAACATTAATTAATTAAATTAATTATATTAAATTTATTAATTATTTGTATTATTATTTCAAAATTATAATTTTCTTATTTTTCTACTTATTTATTTATTTTTTATTAATATTTGAAGAAAGAATACGAAGAAAAAATAATCAACAATAATCATATAAAAAAATTATAATTAGAGATGTAGAGAGTAATCTATAGTAATGCATTGCATGGCATGTTCTCATTTTTATGCTTAGGAGTGCCTCCTGAACCCAATTTAAAAGCATTAGGACATCACCTTTTTATGGACCCCGCCGCAAAGTTGTGTATTAAAAATTAAAATCTTAGTGAAGTCAAAGGGTGAAGACTATTACATTACATTCCTTCGTTAAAAAAAAAAAAAAAAAAAAAACACGACCAAATTTTTTAACAACATTTGGTAATTTCTGATTGTATTACGGATTGAGCCCGAGAGCTTAGTGACATGGAATTTGGTAGTGTGTCCTACTTCCTAGCGTGAACAATGACAAAAATCAATATTTTTATCATACAAAATACTAGTAATTTATGATCAAATAATAATATTTTCATTATTAGTACATTTTAATTAAATTTTTATTTTTATATTTATTTACATGTTTTTTCTCACATGCAAGCATCATTCATTCATTCGTGTCAATTTTCTATTTTAACAACATTATCTTATAAGTTTTTAATAAATACAGTATTATTCATAATCTATCTATATGAATGAATTTAAATAAAGTAGTTTTTTTATCGATACAAATTAAGAATCTAAATAAATTAGTTGATGCACGGAAAATTAAATTAGCTGAATTATGAAGAGAATTGAAATTTTGGTGGGTGTCCAGGTGTCAGCTGTCAAGTAATTAAGGAGAATAAAAGTGCAGATTTGGATGAATATGCAGAAATAGGAAATAAGGAGGTAACAAAGAAAATTTAAAATTTATGAATACCTATTAACTATTTTTTTTATTTACATGTTTATTCTCACATGTCAGCATCATCAGCATAAATATTTCATTTTAATAGTATAATTTTATCATTTTTAAAATTATTAGTATTATTTATAAAGTTTAATGTATATATAATGACAATATAATTTTATTGTGTCATTAAATTATAAATTATTGTTTGAATAATTTTATCATGATGTATTATAATTAAATTATTGTGTAAAGTTTATACTTGTTAGAGCATAAACTATTTTTCTCTTATTTATATTTTATATTAAAAATTGAAATAAAATAAATAAATTTCAGTAGTATAGCATATTTTGGAGTGGAAGTAGAAATGAAATTGATTGAATACGGAGACGGGAAAAAAAGGCGGGAACTAGAAAGCAATAGCATTAGTTAGCAACGAAGAAGTGTGTTTTTCTGTGTGAGAAGAGAGATGAAGGAGAAAGAGAAGGGTTTATCGTCTTCGGTGGAGGAGAGGTACACTCAGTGGAAGTCTCTGGTTCCCGTTCTCTACGATTGGCTCGCCAACCACAACCTCGTTTGGCCTTCTCTTTCTTGCAGGTTCTCTCTCCTTTACTTTAGTCTTTAGGGTTTTCCATTTCCCAAATTATTATTAATCAGTATTCATTCCTTCGCAATCGCAGATGGGGTCCTCAGCTAGAGCAAGCCACTTACAAGAACCGCCACCGTCTCTATCTTTCCGAACAGGTCGGTCTTTAATTCATTTCCTATGCCTTTTCCATTTCAACGTTTAGTTACACTCCTTTCTTTTCTTCTCAGACTGATGGCAGTGTTCCCAATACCCTTGTTATTGCCAACTGCGAGGTTGTTAAACCCAGGGTTGCTGCTGCTGAGCACATTTCTCAGTTTAACGAAGAAGCACGCTCTCCCTTTGTCAAAAAGCACAAAACTATACTACATCCTGGCGAAGTATGCATGCTTCTTACTTGTGTTGTTTCTAGGGTTTTACAATCACTATTTTAAATCTCAAGTAGCCGCCCATAGTGGCCAGCCCCAATGGTAACAAGGGGTTTACAACTCACGCACGTTATTCAACTAATTCTATAGCTTGCTATTTCAAACTGTATTTACAATCTGTGAAGTTTGTTTATAATTTACTTGAGCATTAGGTTACTTATTTTTTTCAGGTGAATAGAATCAGGGAATTTCAGCAAAACAATAAGATAGTAGCCACTCATACGGATAGTCCTGAGGTTAAGCAATGCCTTTTATGTTTCCTTTTCTCCGACAAATTAGGATTTCTTCATGTCGTGAATTTGAATTTTATCCTCAATTTTGTTGTCATGAACCAGTCAAAGTTTTATAACAATTATAATTTTCTTTTTCGTCAAACAGGTACTTATTTGGGATGTTGAAACTCAACCTAATCGTCATGCTGTTCTGGGGGCTACCACTTCCCGTCCAGACCTGGTTTGTTTTCATACATTCTTTTTCTTACAAAATCTGGTTCTTCCACACCTTTATTCATAAGTTAGGCACCTGAAATATTAAGCCATATACCTGTTTTGTAGGTTTTAACTGGCCATAAGGATAATGCTGAATTTGCTCTGGCTATGTGCCCAACTGAACCCTTTGTTCTTTCTGGAGGTTGGAGTCTTTTTTATTGCCTTCTCATCACAAAAGATGTAAAGTTTGATTTCCATTAGTTTAAATTTCTTACAATGTTAAATAATTGTTATTGCGCTGCCATAACACTCTAACATGGTGATCCCTCTTTCACGGGCAATTTGCTCTGCCTGCTATGGTTGCGCCATAGGTCGGAATGGTGTGCTTATATGGTGGAATTCTGGCCTTCCGCCATTGATAGCTTTGATTTCTTACTCAAGCATTAACTTTTGGGATCTGAGGGTGGAACAGTTATCTTAAATTTTGCATATTATCAAGTATATTATCAATATCAATACACAATTACAGTAATATTTTAAAACTGACCTTATCAACTAGACATTTTTATTATTGGTTATAAACTTGTCGTGCTGTTAATGTTGCTCCTACTATATTAAACTTTATCTGTTAATTTTCTCCCAGCAAAAGATAAATGGTAATTTCCTTACTCTTTCTGGATGATTTACTGCTTATGGACAGTGGTTTTGTTAACTTTGTTTTAATTCATTATGGTAGGGAAGGACAAGTGCGTGGTTTTATGGAGTGTTCATGATCATATTTCAACTTTAGCAGTAGAAACAGCATCCAATGTTAAACATAGCTCTAAAACTGGGGGGAATAATACAAAAGCTACAGAAAGCCCTTGTATTGAACCAAGGGGCATTTACCAGGGTCATGAGGACACTGTTGAAGACGTGCAATTTTGCCCATCAAGGTAGCTGTTTCTTGCTTTAATTTTGTGTCAATTTATGTCCTATCTAAATTGGAACTATTTATGATTTGAGTTTGGTAAAATATATTATCATGTGCTATGTATTTGCAGTTTATTCATTTGCATGTTATTTATTGGTTCTAGAATAATAATTCTGGTCATGTGAATTCTTTGTTATTTTATTTTGTTATGATAGAATTTGGTGTGTTAATCAAACCACTTTGTTTTATCAAAGGGAGACTTAAGTTGTAAACATATAAAAAATTGAACTGTTAAATTTCAATTTCAAATTATGTTTTGGATATTTGTCAAATTTTAATGGGTTGATTTGCTGATTTCCATATTATTTTTCTTCTTTGCTTTTCTATAGTTTTCTGATATACTTGCTGCACTTTTTTGTCACTATGAATTGTAGTGCACAGGAGTTCTGTAGTGTAGGTGATGATTCTCGCCTTATACTCTGGGATGCACGCGTTGGATCTGCTCCAGTTGTTAAGGTTTAAATTCTTCAGTTTATCTACATTATTGATGCTTTCTTCATGTTTCAAAACACCAAATGTTAATATCTGAAATTAGTCAAGAAGAGAAATATTTTAAGTTTGGCATCATCACAAGCATCCCATCACTTGTGGAATTTGAATTGCATAGAGTTTGTTGGCTTGTGAATAATGAACCTAACCCTTGGCGGTACAAATGCTCATAACTTGTTACTATTACTAATATTTATTCTAAGAGGAAAATGACTTGAGTACAACTTATGTTTTTAATTGAGGTTTTGCTACATTTGAATTTTTGGCATATTTGAAAATATAGATTGATGAGAATGTAAATCATAAAATTAGAGTAGGGTGGATGAAATGGTGGAGTGCATCTGGGTTTTTGTGTGACCGTAAAAGTCCCCTTAGGCTAAAAGGAAAATTCTATAGAATAGTTGTAAGACCTGCAATGTTATATGGAGTGAGTGTTGGCCAGCACATAGGCAACATGAGCATAAAATAGGGGTACCAGAAATGAGGATGGTAAGGTGGATATGTGATATTACGAAGATGAATAAAATAAGAAATGAAGATATTCAACGAAAAGTAGTAGTAGTACCGGTGAGTGAAAAGATGAAGGAATGTAGATTGAGGTGGTTTGGGCATGTAATGAGACGACTCTTGGATGCTCTGTAAGAACAAGAGTTTGTTACCAAGTACTCGTCACAAAGAGAAGTAGAGGTTGGCCGAAACTTACATGGGAAAAGGTAATTAAACAAGATTTAATGGAGTGAGATATAGCCACACTGGGACTGAGACACGGCCTAGACTCCTACGGGAGGCAGCAGTGGGGAATTTTCCGCAATGGGCAAAAGCCTAACGGAGCAATGCCGCATGAAGGTAGAAGGCATACGGGTCATGAATGAATCAATAAAAACTAAGAATATTGATTCACGAAAAAACAAATCAATATTCGCCCCTAGCTCTAAAAAATCTCTATATTTTGCTATCAAAGGAGTGCTTTCATTCCCTGCCACCTGCTTTTATAGGCGACAGAAAGTGTGTCTTAGGACGGAATAGAGAAAAACTACAAGTTTGGTGGAGGGTTAGACCTGTTATTATCTCTATGTTTCAAATGGTCCCTTTTTAGTTCCTTTCCTTTTCATTTTTCCCCTCCTTTTCTTTTATCTTATTTTTTCTTTTCTTTTGTCTTTTTTTTTTCAACTTAGTATCTATCATTGGGTTCATTTACCACCAATCCCAATTAACTTGGATTAAAAGTGTTGTTGATGTTGATGTTGAAAATATAGTTTTTCATACATCTCATCTGTTTTTGTTTTGTGCATATATATTGTCATTCGGGTTTGATATTTTTTCTTCTTTCAATTACTATTATGCAACATTTGTGATTTAGATTTGAATATGCTTACATTTCCCTTTTTTTTGCCCCATGGTTATCTTTTAAGCAGGTTGACAAGGCACATAATGGAGATCTTCATTGTGTTGATTGGAGTCCTCATGATATAAATTTTCTCCTGACTGGGTATCCCCTGCCCCTGACTATTTGAATGAACATGAATTAAGCTCTGATTTTTCTGAAACAGTTTATTGGCCTTTTGAATCCTCATTCTAATTTTTGTTGCTTTGGATTCAGTTCTGCTGATAATACAATTCACATGTTTGATCGTCGAAATCTTACAAGTAGCGGAGTTGGATCACCTGTCTATAAATTTGAAGGTCATGATGCAGCAGTACTCTGTGTACAGGTGGCTGGGGGATCCCACCTTGTTTCTTTTAATTGCAGATTTAATGTGCACTTTAGTTATGGGCATTTTAATTGAGTGCTTGTCAACCTACAATTTCAATCTGTTTCAGTGGAATCCTGACAAGTCATCTGTATTTGGAAGTACTGCTGAAGATGGTATTTTAAACATCTGGGACCATGACAAGGTTTGAACTCTAATTTTTTTGCAAGTCATAGACCTTTTTGTCCCATGCCACCTCTCTTTTTATGAAATGTAAATTTGTATATTATACTAATACTAATCAAATGTAGATCCTATGGACTTAAAATTTATTTGAGTGCTAGAGCTACTGAAAAACCTGAATTCACAAGCCTTTTTGTTATTTTTTGTTTATCAATGAGTTGTTTGACCCTTCCAGGAAAAATGAGAGATCTAAATGCCGCATATCAGAAATATTTGAAAGAATCTTCTTGCTTATCTGTTTTTATTTCCAGCCAGGCTAGTCCTATCATGATAATTTAGTTTTCCAAATTATCACTGCTTGGTAAAGTCATACATGATACATAGATTCCTGTTGGCAGGAAAAAAATGGACCTTTTCGTAAAAATTAAGATGCATGGTTTTATGAGCTACAGCTATTCTATCACTCTTACTTATTGAATTTTTTTATTTATTTTTTATTTGTCACTGATTTTGTTTTTCCTATATTGCATGTTTGTTTTTGTTATCTAAAATCTGTGTCAAGCTAAAAAACTGCTACTTTTAGGTTGGTAAAACAACAGACTCTGCTGATTCAAAAGCATCAAATACTCCCCCTGGTTTATTCTTTCGACATGCTGGGCATAGGTATGATATCAAATGGTTGTGTGCTTTGATTTCTTTATTCAGTTCAAGGGTATTCAACATTATGTTAAAGCTGTTCGAGTTTTACAACTGGGACTGTTCAATTGCACAATATTGTAATTTGCTGTGATGTAATATTTGACTGTTGATGGAGTAAATACTCTGTACCAACCAGCAACACTTATAGATCTTATTAATAGTAATGTTCCAATCCGATGTGTACTTGTGCATTCAGGGACAAGGTTGTTGACTTCCACTGGAACGCATCTGATCCATGGACAATTGTTAGTGTTTCTGATGATTGTGAAAGTAGTGGTGGAGGTGGCACCCTACAGGTAAACAGAAATTTATTGCATCTTTTGGATTTCTCGTCCATAACAACAGATTGTGGCACAAGTGGGGTTGAATTATGCCAAACCTCATTATACTCCTTTGTTTAACAGATTCTTCCCATGAATTTCTTGATTTTATTATAATGTGAAAAGGAAATAGTAAAATGCCGGAGATATGAAAATATTTCTGATATGTATCATAGGTTTTGATCATTATTGGTTATGTAATATGACTAAAGCTTTTTTCTTTTTCCTATTTTCTTATGATGCAGATATGGCGGATGATGGATCTAATATATCGACCGGAGGAGGAGGTGCTCACTGAGCTGGATAAGTTCAGATCACATATTTTTGGATGCAACTGATGACATCTTGTAGAAACTAAAACTTCCAACTCTTGCCAGGATTTTAAGTAGAATGTTACTCGATCTAAGTTACAAGAAAAATGTTAGAATGTAAAAAACGACATGATACATCCTTCATCTGAGGTAAACAATTTAAACATTTGGATGTTCTGTTCTTGTTTTAACGTCTGCTCTCACCCAAGCAAAATAGGAACCACGTTTTGCATCTTGTTTGGAATAGAAGGTATATGATTTTTCGGGAAAAAATTAGTTCAGAACTTTTATTGGGGTGTCTTTCAAGTTGTCTTCATTTGCACTTACTATTATGATTTTTTTGCCACTTCGCATATTTTTATTGGTTATACTGCATTTGTATGAGCTTGTTCGCTTCTGTTTAACACATAAATAACGACATCCATGTCCATGGCGGAAGCTATTGTTACATTGTTCAGTTTGTAAAATTTTATGATCACCTGGTACGCCCAAATCACGTCAGTTTTTTTTTTTTTTTCAATAGCAGTGACAAGATTAGAATCTTGAACTTCTATAAATCATGCCGAATACATATACTCAATAGTCAAGGGTCGCATCCAATACATGTAGCTATTAGAATAATTTTAGTGGAGGATCTTGGGGAGGGATCATTTGAAGATCTCTCTTTTCCCAGATCCACCACTAAAGAGGTAACGTAGATCTCTACATGGAGATTCGATTCTTTTCCAAGAATCCTAAAGATCTGTGCGGAGTTCAAAAAAAATAATTTTGTAACCGGACGTAAAAAAAATAAAAATAAAAATGAAATTAAAAGTTAAAATTAATTACTTAAAATTAATTATATGTTTTATTAATATTTATATATTTTTCATGCTTTATTAATTAAAATTAATTATTTAATTAAATTAAATTAAAGTTTTAAATATTTAAAAGTGGAGTCTATGTGGAATCCATTAAAATTATCTAAGATCTTAATTTGAGATATACCAATAAAGGAAAAAATGTAACATATCTTAAACAATCATCAATCATACGTGATAATATGGGATCCACCAAAAAATGATCTAAGATCCCAATTTAAAATCTAGTACTAAAATCTAGCACTAAAGGTGCTCTTAAGTTCTACAAATCATGTCAAGTACGTGTTTCATTGGAAAAAAAAATGCAAAATCAAATGTGCACTAAATCATAAACAAATGACGAAACTTTCACCAGCCTACTACTTGAAAGTATTTCAATTCTGTTCACATCCAATTTTTGCATTTCGGATTGGGTTTTCCAGAATACATTGGACACAGCAGGAAGCAATAGGGAGTTTAAACCTTGAAAGCTGTGTATTCTGGACTGTTTATCTTGGTATCGACAATCCAAATACATCTTTGTTTTAACAGTGTTGGAATGTTGGTTAATTCCAGTCTCAACCATGCTTTGGCCTTAGACGGGTAACAATGCTTGTGGTACTACATCGTATATCGCATTAATTTCAATTTAACTGGCTTCCATTTATGAATTTCTAAAATAAACTCAAAGTTGTATCATCTATATTCCATTAACAACCAAAATTGGCACAGGCAAAGAGCCAAAAAGAACATTCCTGTGACAATACACAGCTACAGGTATTGGATGTACATACTAAACTAACTCAGGAGGTTACAGTTAGCCAAGCTAGTAGTGTTATTAGCTTGAGCTTAGTCTTGATTTCCCATTTTTTTGCCTGTGCAAACACAAAAAAAAAGTGATTATTGGAAATTTGAAGCCAACCCTTCCCCTCCAAGATATAAACAAAGGGAGAAGAGCAAAATGAAACTAACCAAAATAAATCTTTCTTCTCCTGTGCTAACAATTCTTCAAAAGAAATCTCAGCAAAATCATCAACTCTGTTCTCTCCCAGTTCACTTGATTTTTCCTTCTCCATGCAAGCTCCAAGTTCAAGCATCTTTGTAGAGAGGTTTAAATAATTAGCATACGTATCATAGAAAATGTTAGTCAATACAAGGAAAATTTCCTGAGCAGATGAAAAGCAAATTACAAGAAATCCAAGAATCGTATTAACAAGTAATTTGAATAACATTAACATATTTTTGCAATAAAATTAAGAGAATATGTTTATTAATCCTCCTATGAAGGCTTTGAATTAAGTGTATACCTTCTGGTAGGCTGGTGACAGTTTAAGCTGTTGTTGAAGCGAGTTATAAACAAAAGCATCCTCTTCTAAACGTTTTTGCTCTAATTCTAGCTTGTATGTCTGAAATATTAAAAATTAGATCATCAAATGTGTCTGCAAGCTTAGCTTGATGGCATAAAGGTTCCCTTGTAACAATACATTACTATCTAACCCACCTGTTGATGAAGGCGGTCAAAAGAAGATCTGTCAGCCTTGCATAGTAAAGCCTTTGTTATTACAAACTTACGTTGAATCACATCAGCTCTGTTACAATAAGATGATGTAAAAGAATCAGAATAACACAGTATAAAAACATGGTAAAAAATCTCTCCTCCAAGGGTTTTCCCCTTTCACAGCTGAGCATTTGCTCAATTCCCAAATGCTAACAAATCAGAATGATCCCTCTTCCCTTTTATAACTAATCCCTTTCAACTAACTGTTCCTAACTAAGCCCTTCCAAGTTCCAACCAATCCTGAGATCTCCAATATGAACAAATGTATCACAACTATCATGCTAGCATAGTTGTAAAAGGTAGACGGAAATGTCTCTAATGCAAAATAAGTTTCCATAAGTACGCCTACATGTGCAGGGGGAGAGGGGGACCAAAAAATGGAAAAGAAAATCCGAAATGCTTTAGAATAAATTTGTACATACTTGTGCTGTAGCTCATTTCTAGCATCAACCAAACTATTAGCAAACTGCACAACCTGCATTATACAGGATAAGAGAATTAAATTTTTAAGAGGTTCACATTAAAATAAATTTGACACCAATACCTCATTTTGATTAATAATAAGTTGCAACTTGCAAGTATCATAAAAAACGAAAAGACCATTCATGATCCTTAAAGCGAAAACAACCTCTAAATGTGAAATATAAAAAGAAAACTACCAAAGAAAGAGCACTTTGCTGTCAACATAGGAGTTAAGGGCACACCTTGACACATCTACAAAATCATTTGGCAAGTCATGTTGTAGAGATAGACAATATTATCAATCATGTACACTGAATCTATGCTATCTGTTCTATTGCACTACGTTTATAGTATGCTTGCTTCCTAACAAAATTCTATATATTCCCCCAAACTGCTTCATCCAAAACAACCCAAATACATTCAAAAGGTTTACAGGTTTGTACTTTACATGTACATAATTCAACTGCTTCCCAAACACACACTAACATATTAAATTGCCTGATTCATCAATCTATAGAACATACATACCCCGCTCAGTGACACATAAATACCACACCCTTTTTTCCTATCAGCAACTGTTCTTTCCCTTTATTTAAAAAGCACAGATTTCTTTATTAAAAAAGAAAAGGGTAATAAATTAGTGAAAAAACAAAGACGTATATCAAACAGGAACCAAACAAAGAATTGAAATATGACTTGAGAAAAACCTGCGGCAGTGTGAGTTTCTTCAAGTGGTTGCATTTGACGAGGTCATCGTACTGCTGTTTGATCTTTCTCTGCATAACGCTACTGGAAGACGTAAACGGATACTGACACGCGGATTCGAGTCGGAGCCCCGAACCCGAATTGGCGGCGTCGTCAGCTTGGGTCCTCTTCTTCTTGGGTTTCTTTCTCTTCTTCTTGGGTCTGTGTTCCTCTCCCGACAAGCTGGGCACTTTTTGAGTATGGTTTTGGTGTTGTCTTTTTGTTGAGAAGCGTTTGAAGAGAGAGAAAGAAAGGAAGAGAAGAGAGGAGAGAGAAGCGAAGAAGAGGAAGAAGAGAATGGGATCGTGCATTTGTGTTTGTGGGTGGCGCTCAAGCGAGAACGGGAATGGGGAATAGGAATAGGAAGGTGGAGGCTCCATGGAAATGTAGAGAGAGAAAAAAGGAGGAGTGAGAAGCAAAGTGAAAAACGATATAATATTCTATTCCCTGTTCTTAGCCTATGCTTCTGCTGCCTATTCTCATTTCATTTCAAGTTTGGAACTCTTCACTTCTCTCCCACATGATGCTATCATGAATTCATGATCATATTGGAGAGATGTTTGTTCTCACCGAAAAAAAAGTATAAAAGATGATTTTGTTTTAGATATTATCTGACATTCAATGTAGCAGAAGTAATTTAAACTTCAATAATTACTGTAGTTTGTTTTCAGCCAATATTTCAAATCTTGGATCATCATAAGAACGGAATTTAGGTCGTTGAGATATTTAATTGAGTCTTCCATTCATATTAGCTGTAATTTAATTTGATTTTTTTATTTTATTTTATTCATAAATTATAGCCAGTAAATTGTACTACTACTTCTTAACCCTATAAGAGAATGTGTCATCCTTGATCTAAAATTTTTTACTGCCGAAAAATAATAAGAGGATTAGTCCTTTCTATTAGATGCAATACATGTTGGTATGATAGTGAAATAATGTTCCAACTAAGAAATAAAAATTGAAAGAAATAGTGTTTTGTGTAGAAAATAGGAAAAATCAATTTAAAAGCTATTTATTGAATAGAAATATATCTTTTATATGTTTATAAAGAAATAAAATCACATATGAATCTTCAAATCATACTACCTTTTTTATGTTGGATTCTTTTTAAACTAAATCCCCTTTACAATTTATTTCCACGGATAATAATTATTTAAGGGGGTGCATATAGATTACGTGATAAAATACTCTTGCACTGAAGTTTCTTTAAGTAGAAAAATACATCAGAAAACGATATTTTTAAGCATTGTTTGAAATATAATGATTGAAAAATCAAAGGTGGAGACTTCTTATTAAAAATATGGCATTGTCTATATTCTATAAAACATTAATATAAAAGGAATAATTAGAAAATACATATTATCATAAATAAAATGGTTTTGAAGTTAGGCATTTGAGTGTCAATGTTATGTTTCCAGATTTTCTTTCCAGCATCTTGACTAGTAAATATTTAAGGAAGCATGAGGTTGAATATTATTACTAAATTCTTATTTAATGAGGGAGTTCGGCATACTTTGTTAGCTATGATGCATATGTAATCACTTATCATGATTATTTTCCCCTCATAATATGAGGTATAAATCGTTTCATTCAGGAGTGAGTATACGTGTCCTCGTGAGTTTGCGACAGAGAAAACAGAATCATCCAATAGAAAGCAACAATATTCCAAACTTCTCCTTTGACACATACTCGTAGTTCTTTCCACTTGATAAATTAAAGATTACAGATAAGCACATGTTTTGACATTAAATAATAAGTAAACAAAATGACAACTCCACTGACCACTACATACTTTCAAATTAGGAGGGGAAAACTTAAATAATTAATTGTATTTTTTTTTCAAGATAATGAGAATAATTAATTTATACAATAGTCTTACACAAAAAGAAAATAAAATTGAAAAAAATATGTAGTACATCAATAACTGTTGAAGAATAAAGTGAACTAAAAGATGTATGCACTAAAAATTAGTATAGCCTTTATGTATTCTTATAAAGTGAACTAAATAATGTTGTCAAACTTCATCATGCAATCACATTTTAAACAATTCAAATAATAACAAATTAATATTATTTTATCGTTTATAGTTTTATTCCACTTCATTTCAGTATTTTTCATCAATCGAAAAATATGGTATGCATTATTGCCACCAGTAAAATCAATATTATCTAATGAAACCCGAAAGAACACTAAAACAAGGAACATCTACAAACCAAAAGCCACAAGGCATGAAATAACGAAACCAAAATGACTGATTTTAATATGCCTGATCTTATCATCCTGAGAAGTTTCTTACAGGGAGAAAGAAACTAAATCGCTATGAATGAAGCTTACAATGGAAAACTAATATTACAGGAAACAAGAGGCTTCCACACTAAGTCTAAAACACTAGCACATGGACTCAATCAGTATTCAGTTTCGTCTCATAGTGCACCAAGCAAATCTTCACCTGTCACCTCTGTATAACAAGCAGAACACAAGTATATACACATATCCACAATCATCTCAGCAATGCTTTCAACCATACGGTGTGTTGTGTTTTCTGCAACTTCACCCTGGTAAAGCCGAAATAATAATGCTTGTGATGATCAGATTCAGAAGTGTAGACTTTTGGTTGACCCAAAAGAACTGTATTGAAATTAATAGTGGTGGGAAAAATAAATCTGACGAGAGTTTAATCTATTTATTTTCCGAGGTTAAAATGATCAGGAACAAATAGCTTCCACTGAGAGTTTCTTCAAGACATTTGGACATGGATCTCCTCCAAAATTTTCAGGTGACACTGCTACTGTGCACAAGTTCTGTCCAACACAATTCTGCAATAACAAAGTTTATCGTTGAATAATGAACCAAGTAATTAGATAAGACCATAATAATAAATGAGTTATTTGACTAGCAAAAAAGACAGAACAAAAGGCAATACCTTTTCAAAAGCATCATAAGACTTGTGAGCATGACAGCTTCCTTCATGGAAGTTTCCACAAGAACCAACTGGAGTACCAAAGCTAGCAAATTTGATTGATGAGATTTTCTGTCCAGGGCTACATGATAAATGAACTTTTGGTCTAACAGGTGCTTTGCCAGAAGTTTGCATCTGATAGCTTATAAGATTTGGCTGCCACTCATAAATATCAGCACATACACTATCTATATCCCTTCTAACCAAAGAGATTCCATTGGGGTCTCCATCTAGCTCTTCAAACACAACCAATAAATTTCCTGTTGGCTTTAGCCATGATTGAGGAACGTGATACCTGAAATTACCAGCCAGTAATTAATTAGTTTCTCAGCAGCATTACACAACTTGAGGGCAAGCTATAATATTTCTCACTCACCATCTTTGAGAAGCCTCGCCACAGTTACTTCTGCATTTATTCTCGTTATAAGTTCCAGCATAATCACAGTAATCACAGGTACCTGATGCTTTATAAGCAGGCCAGTAGCGGCCAAGATTCTGTCCATTTAACCACACTTGACCTTTGCCCATGCTGTTCATGTCTAAAGCCAATGGTGCAGTCCCGGCGGGCGCGTCAAATGTTGTCTGTAATGATATTAAAAAGGATGTTGCTTAAAGACCAGCCTCTCAACAAGCGTGTTGAAAATTTCGGGTTTAGGTAGTGAAATTAAAAGAGAAATAGATTGAAACTGATTGACTTGACGTGATGGGTTGCAAAAGACAAAGCACTAATAGTAGGAAGAGTAGTATCCCTCGTAATAGATCATCTAAGATACTCTAAGATATTCTTATAGGTAATAGTGTTATGAAATATTTTCAAGATATTCTAATAAAGTGCAACCCAAAAGGGTCTATCTTGTTTTTTACATCAAGTTTTATATATATTTTTTTAAAATGTTTTTGGTACTTATCTGGTATGTACCCACAAGTACCCAACACATACCAGATATTGGTATATACCTGGTAAGTGCATGGCATGACTTTAGGAGTTCCCATGCTAAAAACAAAGGATAGTGTGGGGTTAAGGAATAAAAAGAAAGTGAAACATGTCCTTTTTCCATAAGGAACATTCTCTGCTTCCTCTATGATTATTATAATACTATTTATAATAATAATAATGAAAGAGTACTATCATTAGAACAGACAAATACAAATAAAAATTAAGCAAAGCCTACAACATAGGTTTAACCTGTAACATATTATTACTCACTTTGTACCAAGTCAATGGCTGCCTTTGAGAAACTAAAGATCCCTGAATCCACTCCACTGAGGAACTTCCACTAAGAGAGTGAAGACTCAAGGTTTCACCTTTAAGACCAACCTACGCAAAACACACAATTAGATTAATTTCAAGCAACTGAAAGAGAAGGCATGGTGAATGTTTGAGGGAGAACCTTATAAGACCATTTCTGCCAAGACACGTCCCTTCTCCCTTCGTTGAGACCACTTAATGAAATCGGGCCAAGAACACCAGCATTCCATGTTTCAAAATGAGGACCAACATTCTGCATGTCAAATATAGTCATGACGCATGATCATAATCTACAGTTGATGATACTGAAAAATCAGTTTAGTGTGACATGCAGGGGTGCATCTGACAATGCCTATTTAATGTGTGTGTGTGTGTGTGAGAGAGAGAGAGAGAGAGAGAGCAAACCGGGAGTCCAACTGCAACACTTAGAAGAGAGATCTTGTTAACACCGGCTCTGAGCTTCACTCCCTCGCTAAATGTCAGTTTAGGGAATTCTAAGCTTCCATATGCAGTTCCTGATCAAAAGAAGAATAATAGGCTCAATAACAACAAAGCTACTAGACAATTATTGGCTTCCAAAGTAAAATAGTATATTTACACTGTTCTAAAAAGAAAGGTCAAACAGGCATTACAACTAGATCCATGATGTTTCAGTCCAAGTATTGGGTAAATTTTTCAATGAAACCTAGATTCTAGTATTGTTTTTATGCAATGTTCTAGTTTATTGAACCCTCAAAAGCATACAATAAGTAATTTTAAAGAGTCACTACTTCTTCCTCTTCGATCATACTGAGAAAAAGTACAGAAGATAACTGAAACTATTCTTATTAGTTGAATTAAGTGATACTGAAATTTTTAGGCCACCACATTATGCTCCTCACCTGATAGCTGACCATTTATAAAAACATGCAAAGCATGCCCAGCAGAAAACACAGTAAGAATAGGATCCTTTCCGTTTCTCAGAAATCCTTCATTGGGATCAAGCACAACACTAGCAAAAGGAGCAAGACAGGTATAAGATGTGGAAAAACCAAATTAGATAATACGATTCATCAATTGTTCTGACAAAGGAATGTAAGAGAAAAAAAAAAGAAGCAGAGTGCCGAGTTTTATGTCACTCACTCTGTGGAGTACCACAAGTAGTCAGATAAATCTCTTGTTGTATTTAACTGCTCCAACAGGCCAGTCATTGTGAAGGAACTATCATCAGTTGTGGTTGTTTCTTCATTGAATGATAGCCAAGAGAGACCACCATGAATAGGAACACGAGTCATCTTCATCTGGGCACTCTGAGAACCAACCTGTACAAAGATTTTGGATTTTTATTTTGGCTGAAATCTGCTGCCACTTGGAAATTATTGAAAAATCTCACCTTTTTTTTTTCATTCACATATGGTTGCTTTCATGAAATAAAAAAGCAAAACAATAACTGAATATAAAAGAATATATCCAGCCAATCACATGTGCTTTGGCAAAACCCTTCTGTACTCAAATTTTCATTTAGAACTAACTCAGTTGATCGTCTGAAATAAAAATATTTAATTTTCTCACCCTAGCAGTGTTATAAACAGTGTTCTTGCAGTCAGGAAGAATGCTTATAGACCAAGGAGGCAAGTTGTAATGCATGTTTCCAAATGCCACTGTTGCATAAGATTTGGGGTTGTAGTTTGCAAGGAATGCAGCACAGGCTCCGGACATTGATTTAAAGACATGAGCCTGGACATTAATGATGAAAATAGAAATTAAGTCTGGTTGTAAAGCATTTTATTTAGATAGGATTGATAATTCTCACATCACTTAATCAAGTTATACCTCTTGATAGTTTCCAATCTTTGTTACAGTAGGATCTCCAGATACTAAAGCTGGTTCACATAGTTTTATTGCTCTATGTAAATCCTTCAGATGACCCCACTTTGGTTGCCTGAGCAATCCTGCACGGAGGAATAAATTAAAATAAGAATAAATGTATATCAAATATGTGAAGCTCTTCACGTATAGTACAAAGTAATGGAGCATCTCTTAGGAAAGGACACACCAATAGATGTGGGACAAGCACAAGTGCCAATCACATCTATCAGATTTTCATTGCCACACATCAACAAGAAGCAATACATAGAAATGTACCAACCATATTCATTATTCACAGGACTCACAATATAGAAAATTGATTTGGATTTTTGGTTAGCATAGAGGAACAACAGCAATGTTCTAATTTGCTATGCCTCACAATATTAAGGAACAAAGGAGGTTTATAGATTATATTTTGAGATTTATTTCTTGTAGGTCCTACATAAAAAAGAAGAAAAAATATATCATAATATCAGTACTTATTGGTCATATCAGGTATTTATAATCCTTTGCGCTTACCATATTCATCAAGTGGTGCATCATAATCATAGCTTGTAGCAATAAAGGGACCACCAGCAGTTCGACCGAAATTTGTTCCTCCATGATACTGAAAGGAACAAAATAAAGGGACTGAGTTGAAAATTGAAAAAGGGTGAATATGCACATCAAAATCAATAAATAATGAAGTTACCATGTAATAATTTATAAATGATCCCCCTTTCTGTATAAACCTTGCAACTGAAAATGCCAAGTCTTCAGCAGGCCGATGAGGAACAGGACCTCCAAACTCGGTAAACCTGCAAGCATAAAAGAAGAATAGAGGCAATGAATAACCACTTGATATCTCTAGCTTGAATGATTCTTATTTATGGAAACCAAGGAAATAAGAAACAAGGCATCAATACCAGCCAGTCCAAGCTTCTGTCCACATCTTTGGCTTGTAAGCCTTATTTGGAGAGAAATAATCACAATAGAAGCCATTGCAAGTGTTAATCTGCGAAACATTTTATTACATTTGAAATTAGAAGCTGAATACTTTGGAGGCATTAAAGACTGCATCAAGGACAGAAAAATTAGACAGTACTCCCACCCAGTAAAAAATAGCTATGGACAACATAGAAATACATATATAGAAGATAAAATGTTTTCTCAAAAAATGCACTTCATCTGAACTTACAAGAGGATCAGGAGTGTCATCTTGCTTGCACATGACCCATGGAACCCCAGTACCAAGTTCCATGGCCATTTCTGCTGCCCACTTGGTGTAAGATTTACCGGCAGCACCAATTTCATACTCCATAGGTCCATATTCATTTTCAATCTGTGCATAAACACCAGTGATTGGATTAAGTAACAGCACATTTTTTTCTACACAATATAATATAAGGCAAGTGATTGGATTAAGTAACGGCACATTTTTTTCTACCTGGGACATAATTATTGGACCTCCCTGAGATTCATACAACCTCTCCGCTTTCATCAAATCAACAATCTTCGTGGTAAATTTTTGCATTTGAATCTTCATTAAAGCAATGTAAAAAAAAAAAAAAAGTAATTAGAAGGTTCTCTCAATGAAAAAGGAAAAGATTGAGAATATTTACCAATTCTTAAGGTACAAGGAAGATTGGAATCTAACCTTAAATGGTTCATTGTCTGTTCTGAAACTAATTCCTGGAATGTACTTTAGCCAAACAGGGAAACCACTGAAAACCAATCAAAGAAAATCTGTTAAGACAATTCTAATTTGAGATGCACCAATTTTTTTTGCAATGAACACGTTCATTACCCAAAGTTCCACTCAGCACAGACATAAGGACCAATCCTGAGATGAACATAAAGGCCTGCTTGCTGCACCAGCTTTATGAACTTCACCAGATCATAGTTCCCCTCAAAATAATACTAGAGCAATCAACAAAACAACAACACTGAATCGGTTATTCAATAGTCCTCGCTTCTCATTCATAATATACATGTGAATGCAAGAAAGAAAAACTAAAAGCCATTATTTTTCTATTTTGAGCTACCTTGCCAGGTGAAGGTTCGTGTCCATTCCAGAAAACATAAGTCTGAATCACATCCAAGCCTCCGTCCTTGGCCTTTTGAATAAGATCTGGCCACATCTGAGAAACAAAGAAACCCCACAAGTTACGAATGCAAAAAGGAAGAAACTTTAAGGCACCCATTTGACAAAAAGAAGAAAACATGAGGACCCTGAAGCACATTTGAGAGTAATAACAATAATAATATTAATATTAATATAATACCTCAGGGGTGCTCCTTGGGTAATGAATGGATCCAGAAATGAGGATCCTTCTCTGGCCATTAATGGTGATAGCCTTAGAGTCATAGGACACTGAGGCCTTAGCAGAACCAATAAGAGAAAAAACCAGAAGCAGTGCCACATTCCACATTATGAGCTTCAGCTTCAAGCACATAACCATGATTCACCTTGACCTTGGTGGTGCTTGCTGCTTATTCTATTATGCCTGCAGAGAGAAGTAGCTAGGAAGTGTCTTTGGTTTTCCCTGCTTTCTCTCACTCTTGTTCTCTCTCTCTCCCTTATTATTATTCCTTACTTTTTGTCTTTGCAAAATGATGATCGGAATAAAAAATAATAAAATAACTGGGGCTGCAACTTTGCAATGTTTTTTTTTCTATTTTGCAAGTGACTTTAATTTGAAGATGTTTTAGTACGAAATGGAGTTGCTGCTTTTAAAGGCCGAGGAGCGAACAGGTTCGGCTTAGAAATAGAGTGGGACCTACTTTTGAGTGAACTTTGGGACCCACACACTTGTCCTTACGCGGACCTAGGCTCGAAACCAATCCAATTATTTTCAATTTTTGCTTTTTTTATACTTATTGCCTTTTCCATCTTTTAATAATTTATAATTTTTTCGAGGTTAATAGAAAGTTTAACGAAGAAATGGGAGTCGAAGTTAAAGGCGTGTTTGGGAGAAGCAAGTTGCCATTTTTATGCGACAGAGAGAAAGATTCTCCAGCCAATCCTAATGTGGTCGGTTCCTGTGTCATGGACTGTATGTTTTCTGTTTTACTTAAATACCTTCATTCCCACGCGCCTCAAACCCTCGTCACTCACATGATATCATAAAAATAAGAAAAAGAGAGTAACAATAGAGATAATAGAAATAATATTGGTAGTTTGGTATCATAAAAATAGATTGAAAATAGGATGAAATCTACTGAAATTTTTCACTCTATTTCTCATCTATTTTTATTCAATTTTTTTATTTTTCTTCTACTAAATATATTATGTATCACAAAATTTCATTTATTTTCTTTATTTTCATTTATCATATGTCTTTTTGTTGTCTTATCTAGGAATAAATTACTCATACTTAAGGAAAATTATTATGATACAATATTAGGTAAGTGAAGTCTTACATCATGTAAGAATAGAAAAATTAAACATTATATAAGTTAAGGAAATACTAGAATAAACATCAAGGAGATTCCATTTTCTCATTTTTACACTACTTGTATTTCAATATTTTTCTTGTTATCAAACATCCTAAATTAACCTTTTTTTTAATTTGGGCAATATTTCAATATAGTTTTCTATAAATAAATTTTAAAGAGATAGAGGATGATGTTCCAAACTAATAATTAGCAAGTGATAGATTTATATTTTAAGTTAATGCATTTTGAATAATAACTATAGATATATTTGTTTTATTTTCAATTTATTATTTTTTTAAGAATTTAAAAGTTAAAAGAAAATTATATCATAATATTTTCTAATAGTTATATTATACTAGTGTTCTTACCTGTGTTGGAAAAAGGAAAGAATAAAAAGTCACTTTTACCCATGTTATGCATGACTCCTTCTCATTGAGTGTAATTTATGTTATCTTTATAATACTCAATTACTTCATTCATCAAGATTAATGGGAGGTGATTAGTTTAGTTGATAATAATAAATTTATCTTAAATTTATAATTTTTTCAAAATTATATTATCATTAATACGTCTCTCTTCTAATGATTTGTCAATATATTATTTCTCTTCTTTTAATTAATGATATCTCTAGTCTAACAATAATTAACATAATAAATATTATAAATTGAATCTTATAAAAAGAAACAAATACAATTTTAAACTTAAGTCTTCTAAATAGGGATATAAGGAGTAATAATTAGGATCAACAATGATAATACAAGTATATTTGTTTTATTATTGTTATCAACAATGCTGTAATAATTAAGTAAATGGTACAACTTTCGACAAAGACTATATCATATCATCATAAGAAGAAAAAAAAACTTATGATAGGTAGGGACTTAGGGTTATAAGTCATAATTCATATGTTTTATGTGAAAAATTACATACAATTTTATATAAACTTATCATTAATTTATGCTTATTGACATTAAAAATTTAATGTTAAAAATAGAATACATTAACTATAATAATAAAGTCTTTTTAATGACTCCTCAAACAATAAAACGTAGATTATGAAGAAGAAAAAAATCCTATTTGTAAACTGCATTAAATGATTTTCTAAATAAAATATATTAATAACAATGATAAAAATGATTTTTTTTTATAAAGTATGCATTAAAAATTCATTAATCAACAACAGATTTTCTTAAACATATATGATTTTTTTTTCAATATTAAGAAACGGAGAAAAAAATAAAATATTAATGGTTTACTTGCTTTGAGGACTTGCCAACAGCATGTTACTTTATGTACTATAAGCACAATCTGATTGCATTTCCGTTACAACTTAACTTCCAAATCTACAAGAAAAAAAAAAAAAAAAAACAAAATAGATAGAGTGATTATGCATAATGCATGCACTTCTCTCCCAATCACCCACCTCGCTTTCCTCATTTCAATGCTTGTCAACAACCTGCAGGAGAAAAAAATAATTGAGAGTGGAAATTCAGTCATATCCTGACTTAGACATCAAGGATGTTGCTTGCATTGCATGTTCCTTTTTATTTTTCAAAGACGCATAAAATAAGTCATAGTTGTTATCATGGCTTTCTATTATATGAACCGCCTCTAACATAAAGACTGATGTCGGTTTAGTTTGTTGATAAACTAAATTGATGCAACCTAAAATAAATATTAATTTAATCCATATAACAATTATGTTGACGGAAAAATGCTAAAAGAATGTTTGTCGTTAAAGAACCACAAGATTTAAAAAATGGTGCGCTAGGAGTTTGGATAAGTACTGCTTCAATTGGAAGGTATTGGAGATTAATTAAATCCGAAATTCTATTTTGCAATTGGCAAAAATCATCAATTTGTGTCAGAAAATTACCCAGCAGTTTTGTGTCTGAAATTTCCCGATTCCAAATCTAGATTTTGTGGAGCTATATATGTGATCAATCACCTTCATAAGCAAATACTATATAATTCAGATTGCTGAGATTTGTTATAATTAAGGCATGGTGAGATTAAATAGAGAATATAGGAACTATTAGTCAACAACATTTTTAAGGACACTGATTAGAAAAGAAAAAAAACTACAAAAAGCATTTTAAATATCTGTTCTAGAGCAGGACACTGCCTTTGTCATGAAGGCAATTAGATGTGAAAGTGAAACACAAACAACTTGAACCTGAAGCATTAAACATGTTTTTTCTTCTTTCTTTCTGTAAGAATTGTAGGTATTGTTCACTATTTTATGAAAACCTGTATTATCTACTAATAAATTAATTTAGTTTAAAATTATAAGTACAGATCGATTTAAAATTTATTTTAATGACATGCATTTTTGTTTTTACATTTATTAATTTTGTGGTAGACTGGACATCGAACCCTTTTTTTTTTAAAAAAAAAAAATACACCACTTTTTTTACATATTCATTTATGTATCTTTATTAAGATAAACTTAATAATTACAACGAGTTGAACTAAAAAATACTGAGAATAGATGAGGGTTTCCTTTTCAAGCTTCGGATCAGAATTCAGAACACAACCTGTCATTTAATCTCTCAAGTTTAATCTCAATATAATTAAAAACAAAACAACTATTGGGTTAATATGCCTTGTTTGATTAGAACTACTGGCAGTGAAGGCTTAAGAGGAAATAAGTACCCTAGTCACTTACTTATCTACATAGTTGGTGATAGCTGTGATCTAGTTAGCTTCTAAAGGGAAGATGGACCCAACAATATTTGACATTTGCTCCTACTTTTTATGACCAACAATACCATTTTGTTGGCTATAATACAAAGCCAGCTCATGTCTTCTATTTCAACCAATTACCGTGAATGTAATGCATGAACATACATGATTCATCACATTTAATTAAGCAACTCTATACCATACCCACTTGCCGGTGCCCTAATTATTAGACAGCACGTGATGTCCTCATGATCCACTCTAATTGATGACAACGCAGTTTTTTGTGCAACATTAGGAATTGGGTAGATGCTAAACCACGTGTAACCCATAAACATATTAATTGGGCATAGAGAAAGCACAAGATAAGAATATAACAATAACTGTAACAATGATTGAGTAAAGGGAATGAAATTTGCCGTGTTCATAAATCTGAAAAGTTGCAGAAACTCGTGATTCTTGGATGAAAGAGCTCACATTTGAAAGAATTTCAAGGCATTTTAGTTTGTAATGCAGATATAAATGTAATGTTAGGGTATGTCGATTTCAAGCGATTTTTTAAAAAGCAATGTTATGCAGAATTTTAAGGCATTTTAGTTTGAAGTGTGGATAAAAATTTGCCTATGTTTTTACATTATCAACGTATTTAAATTAAATCTTTTAAAAAATTAACCATTATCAATTATAAAACAGTCAATAATCAGACTTTTTAAATAGGTTTTATCAAGAGGCAAGCGAATGAGATTACTCATCAGTTAGCAATAGTGGCTTCTTGTATGCTAGTCTCTCCTGTTTTGATTATGTAATTTCTTGTATTGAATATTTGATTTATAATGAAATGAGATAAACTTTTTTCAGTAAAAAAAATCAATAATTAGATGAAAGTATATATTTATACTATCGACATATTCCAAATAAATTATATTTTTATGTTATCACAATATAATGATAGACTAATAATACTTGAGAAGGGGGGAAACCGGGGAAGACTATGTACCGTCTTTTCCATGCTCTAAACAATTATAAGTTTTTCGTAAAGAAAAAAAAAAGTAATAGAAGTTTAATTAAGATATCTGCAGACAACCTTTTATTGGTGATTAACACGTCAATTTTTGCTCCTCTATTTTTTTTCATCTTTCCTAAACCTTAAACCTTTAATGGGGATTCCCCTGTGCCCCCATCAAAATAGTAGAGTCTTTCTCTTTCCTGCACCTCTAAATATAAGATATGATGATAAAAAGGATAACGAGAATAAAAGATGAGAAAAGTATAAAACCAAAAGAAAAAACGACCTGAAAGTGGGAGTGTAATCTTTTGCTGGACCGTAAATCATCTCCTTTCACGCTGACCCTTCAACCTTTCATTTGTTTCCCGAATTTTTCATTGTTTCCAGAATGGCGGGAAGTGGTCATCATTTTTGCTTTTCTTTCTGATTAACAGATGTTTTATTTTCAAAAATAAAAAATTGAGAGTGAATAATTTAAAAGATATTTTTTGTACATACATCTTGATAAAATTAATTCGACGTTTACTAATTTATTTTAAAGTAGAACAAATGAAATACCCCCGACTTAGATTTACAATAAAGTTATAAACATAGGGAGTAATTGATGAGAAAATAAATTATTGATAGCAAGTGCACATGTATAACGAATGTTGAAACATCACGGCTGATTTTTTCATTAATGATTGAGATTATTTACTTTAATTTTATTTATTTCAGTGAAGTTCATGTCTGAATAATTTAGTATTCAACATTATAATATATATTTCCCTCTTTTTTAGGTTAGGTTAATAAAAATATGAAAATGTTGTACCTTGATAAGACAAAGGGGATGAGGCAAAGGATTGTACTTATCTGAAATAGAAAGCGAAAGAAAAAAGGGCAGACACAATGCAAGTGATGTGAAAAATTGAGGCCACTCAAGGATGAGGTTGACACATAGGCACAGCATAAACATCATCCATTGTAACAGTGTTCTATATCATTAACTCTTCGGAAAGGCAAGTAGTTTGAGATACAAGGCGTGGAAGCCATGCACATCCCACAATCATCCGAAGCTATCTCAAAATGGATGAGCTTGTGTTGGGAGAAACACACCTCTACCAACGAATAGAAAGTCACAACAAATTCAACCCTCAAATAATCTAATCAAAATACTGCAAAAACGTGAATAATCAAAACACGAGAAAGAACAAGAGAGAAATAACACACAAAATAACTTTAAGTGGGAGAAAACCTTCTTCAACACAAAGAGGAAAACTGACGGGACCTAGTCCAGAAACAATCCATTATTATCAATAATGGTTACAAACAACCTCAACAGTCTTTCGCTAGAGACGCTCAACCTCACCACCAACAATAGAGGAAACACACTCTCTACAAAGAGTTTCTCTCAATCTCTCGAAGATACTCTGCCACTTGCAGTCATCCGTCTCACTCACACGCAGTCTATTGCCTCCATCTATAAATATCGTATTTATATAGATGGATTAGGTTTAGAGATTTTAACGCCCTAAAATGAGTCGAGGTCAGCCCTCGAGAATTGGACCCAAGTTAATAAATCTCTTTTCAACATATTGAAATTTGGACAAAACATTAAAATGGAAATATCCAAACAGTTTGCCATATGCTTTTTATGGTGGCATTTTTTCATTGTAGCTCTCCCCAGTCACCATCCTTAGTCATTGGATTTGATATTAGGGCCCAATATTTAATCCAATACCACATGTGCCCGCTAGGATATGTGGGTCAAAAAGTGCATGTGTGGAACAAATAAAACTAAAAAAGGGTGACCGATAACAATTCTTTAATTTCTTGTGATTTTGATTCTCTATTTTTGACTTCCGGGCTGTGTTATTATACCAATCAATAAAATAGTATTTGAGAGTGATTTACAATTACAAATACTCCTTTTTTTTCATCTTACCTTATTTGTTGTTCAACCTTTGTATATTAGTGATGAGACTGCAATGAGTATTACTATACATAATTTTCTCACACTCTTAAAGCACAAACTATGTTAAAATGATTTAAAAGGGTATTTAAATCTCTAGTGATGTAAGTGTTAATCATTGATATTTATTATCATCAAACACTTGAGTTATTAATTACATAGTAATCTGGGAGATTGAATTCCACACGGCAATAAGATGGTCATAAATCGAAGACATGATGGTATTTGCCACATTATTTCATAAAAGCATCAGAGCTAATTAATGGCGTCACCATTAATAGCAAGATTGTTTAAGGGGATTTCTTTTAGTTGAAAAGTGACTATCATGTCTTTCTCTTACATACTACGTTTTCTTTAAAGTTTTAGCACGCATGTGCATTATTCTTCAAAATACTAAAAAAATAGGATAGAGGTAATTGTGCTAGCTTTGAAATTATCTCATTTTACACTACGTTTGCTTTGAAATTATCTCAAAGCAAAAACAATCACTTTTTTGGCTCTCTTTTTTCGGTTTCTTTTAAAGTGTTGGGAGTATTTGTGATAAGTTCTCTTCATGCCAAAACAATTTATCTTTCTGTTGTCTCACTCACACTCGTTAAGTTACAAATTAAGCAAGCAAATCCTGTTTTATAAGGGCAAAAAATCAGTGGCATCGATGAATGTAGATGTTTATTTATTCATAATTTGTTGGTATTTAATTATGGTAAAAAAATATCATCAGAATCATCAGAATCAACAAGCGATTGATGATAATAGTGATGATATTTGCATCAATCTTCGTCAACAAACTAAGGAAAGCAAAGTTATTGTTATTAATAATAATTTCCCACCCCTAATTCTAATGATCATATATATTGATCATACCTATGCTTATATGACACTTTGAAAGAAAAGCTGTGCAGTTTAAGAATATAATGAACTTGGAATAATTCATCCTCATCATTGAAAGTTGTTTCCCCATAAATACTCTTTATCTTTAGCCTGAGAACATCATGCACCAGCTAAAATCTTCATGCCTCTTTTGGTTATGTTTGCCTGGGACCATAATGTCTGAATGTAGTTAGATACAGTTGGCATAATACTTATATTTTTGGTTCAACCACCATCGCCTTCGAATAACATATGTTAATGTTCCTCAAAAGTTTAAAAGTTCCTGGGCCAAATGAAATGTTTATGGAAAAGTCAATTAGGTGACTTGCTCTTTCCCTCTGAGTCTGACTCATGTTCATATGTGGACCAAACAACATGTTCTAACTTCTAAGCATTGTACTTTTTTTGCTGAATGACATTTTTGTTATATATACTCACGAGTCACGAGACTCGATGGACCAAATGTTCAATTAACCACACAAATTGTGCATGAGGATAATATTGTTTGCCTCCAATCGAGTGAGAGCTATGGGCTCCTTTTGGAGGGAAATTAAGAGAGGCCAACCATGTCTCTAACTCTACTAGGACCACGATCCAAAATGAAACAAATCCTACAATTCCATTTTTATGATAAGGTAAATCTTAAAAACGCATTTTTTAATACTTTTTTTTTTAAATCACAAAATTTTATGATTCTCACCTTATTTGGCTTCTCCTTGTACACAATGCATTAATTTTCTTAATCCTAATATAATGTAAACAAATATGTCCTCATCAAGATGTATATTAAATTGAAAGATGAGGATGACCATGAGAGTTATCTGCATTAGTAAAGAATGAGTTCTTGCTCCCATCACTATATCGGAGGAAGATAGCCGTGAAAAAAAGAAGGATTAGTGGGTCAATTAATTTCAGACAAAGCACTTTAAAGGGAAACAGACAGGTTATCTGCTGCATATCATGTGATGGGAATGCCACGTATTCAGCATTACATGACATGGCCCTATCTATTAAGTATAAATGGAAGCATATATCTGGAAAGTTTTGGCCGGTTGACCTACTTCATCCAAATAAGCAGTCATATACAACTTCACTTCAGATGATAACCTTCACTTCAGGACCTCTGTTAATTTGATTCATTATCCAGTCACCTTATTCATTATCTATGTCACACATTCCCTTCTTGGATAGTTTTAGAAATAAAAAATACATACTCTGGAGAGGGACTATTTATACATTATTTCCGTGTATATATGAATACGCACACTTCAATCAATTTATGAATAGTTTAGTAGGGAAGGAATGAGACATTATTGTTATACATGTCTTTAAACTCTTAAAATTCAATCTTTTACCATAATGATAGTACTTATTATCAATATGAGGTAAACTCCAATAGTCCCATCGTATCTTCTTTTCTTCGTCTAAAAAAAAAATTATATCTTATTTTCTCCGTTAAACATTGCTCCATTTTTCAACACTTTTTTTTTTGTTTTTTTTCCTCTAAAATTTCAACACTTTGTATTTTTAAATTTCTTATTTTATATTAAAAGTTATTCTTTCTCCCTCAAATTTCAACTGATCCACCTCTACAAATTAATTTGATATATATTATCATTAAAGGGAAAATAAACTTTTAGTTTACTCTTTCTTGAAAACTAGCATGTGTCTTTTTTAACTTTTTCTTTTAAATTTAAATTCATTTTTAATTGATTATGCACAGATTTTTTTTAATTGTACCTGAATTAATTATGCAGACATCTCTTATAGTTTTAAATATTATATTTTATTTATATTTTCAAAATTATCTTAATTTAAGATACACATGCAATGACGTGATACTCAATTTTCGTTGCAGAACCATAGTCTTGGGTGAAAATAAAATATGAAATTTGTAAAAGAATAAAACAAAGAACATATTGAATGAAGTAATTTTATTCTGCTCCATGCATTGGGCCTTTCTTTTTTAAAGACTTAGTGTTAGTACACTTCTATTAGAAACTTTTTTTATAGGTTTTATTTTAATTTTATTTTTTTAACATATATTTGTTAATTGTACTGAGTTAATTATGCTCTTTATTTTGAATAATTTATATTCTTTTCAAAATTATCTTAATTTATATTACACATGAAATGACGTGTTTCAGTGAAGAATTTAAGGGGGCTAGCACGGGCTTCAACCCTTCTTCCCCCTCCCCCAAAAGTTTTAAGTGTATATTAATAAAAAAAAAATACTTATAATATTAATAAACTACTTATAATATTAATAAAAAATACTAATTAATAAATCTAATAATATATATTACCATTGATTTTATACTAAACTTTTTAATAGCATCTTTTTAATAGTATTTGTTATCACTAATTATAATATAATCTAAAGAGATATGTACATTAATTAATAGATACAATAATAATAACATTTCTATGAATTTTTTTTTATCAATTGTTATTATCTTGGTTAATTATATTTTTGTGTATTATTATAAGTATCATTTATTTATCTATAGATCTAATTATTAAAATTAATTATTATTAAGATTATATTATATATATTTGTTATAAAATTTGATGATTTTTAATTATCATTATATTTAATGAGTTTGTTCTTTTTCTTTATTGTGAGACTAAGATTTTGTCTATTTAATTGTTATTGTAATTGTGAGGTTAAAAAATCTTTCAAAATTTGAAATAAAAATTAATATGAATTATAAATACACGTGTTTTCTTCTTATCATTTGAATAAAAATTAATTTTAGTTTTATGTGTAAAACTAATAAATAATTTTATAAAATTCATTGTTTATTAAATATTTATTTGTTAGAAGTTAAATATTTAAGTAATAAATTAAGATAGTGTTTGATTGATTTAGACTTAATAGTATTTGAAATAAAATTTTTAAAAATTGGGATGAGTCACATATATCTACACTCTACTTTAATTTAAATATTTCACCTTTTTCATATCAATTTATTTTCACACCTCTTTCATTCCTTGGTACCAAACTCACCTTAAAGTAAAAAAAAATAAAAAAAATTCAGCCTCCCTTCCATGATTTTTTGGATCCGTCCCTGGACGTGATACCCAATTTTCGTTGTGAAACCATAGTGTCGGGTTAAAAAAATATATATGAAAAATTGGAAAAGAATAAGACCAAAAAACGTATTGGATGAGTTAATTTTACTCTGCTCCATGCATGATGCAAATTGAGCCTTTATTTTTTTAAGACATGGTGCCAGAACGCTAGTCATCAGAACCTTTGACTTTTAGGGGAAGGGATGTTTACTCATCACTTATATCTTAGTAACATGTGCAATCACAAAATTCAAGACATAATTAAATTGATTTTTTTAGCTAAGTAATACTACTCATGATCCCTTTTATGAGAATGAGGACATGTTAAAAATAAAAGATTTCTCCAAACTATAAAAATAAATTGTTAATAATTTTAATAATGTTATCTTAATTAACTAAATATCTTGTGACGTTGTTCAAAACTAGAGGTCATGGTTATCAAAATCGTAATTTAAATCGCTCAATCGTACTATTCTACGCTACCTCCAAGCGAGTTAAATCGGAAGTAGAATCAGTTTAGGAGTAAACTCGTACGAGTCTACAGTGGAATCAGACGATTCTACTCAAAATCACAAGTTTGGTCTGAGTTTGCGAGTCCATGGAATCGAAAAACGGCGTTGTTTTGTGGTCGTTCTTCTACCTCCCTGTCTGTTTTTCTGCTAGAAATTTTGGCATTTGTGAAGGCACGAAATGGAGTGTGGTTGTGTGGTTATTACTCATTAACAAACTATCTGATATATGTTGCTAATAGCTGGTTTAGAATTGGAGAATTTTGACTTGGATGTTGAATTAGGGTCAAGTGTGAAGATGAAGTATTGAAGATGCAGTGGAAAGTGAAATCGTGTGAAAATCGGCGCAAGCACGCAGCAGCCAACGAAGATGAAGAAGAAGAGCAGCTTTTATAGAAGGATATTAGGGTTATTTTGTATTTGGGCTAGGTCCAAATAGATTTGCTTCCGACACCTCTTTTTTTGCTTTCTATACACCCTTTGGCTCATTTTTTTCGTATTTAGATAATTTACTTTTTTTGTGTGTGAAGTAAACTCTTACGATTCTATGATTTGATTTTACGACTCGATTCTACAAGGCCTCCACGATTGTACGTAGAATCGCGATTCTGACAACCTTGCTAGAGGTAATAAAACAAATAGGACATCTTGGTCCCTTTGTCCTTAGTATTCAGCTAACCAAATTCGTACATCAACTAACCAACTCAACCAAGTTCGAGCAAAATTTGCAAACCCCAACACAAATCTACCACAGAACTATAAGTTCCGCTGCATTGCTAACAAACTACAGTGCCATGACCTTTGTACAGTAGAAAAATTGTTATGAAGGACCTCGAAGGCTTCTAATCTATAGCATGGGAATATGGACCTGTTTGGATATAATTTACAAGTGTTTTTGAGAACTTTTCTATTAGAAATACAGAGTTTTTTCCAATAGTAAAACACTTTTAACCTTATATCCAAACAAATTCTATATGCTGTTGGAATGTGGTTCAGCTACAGCTTCTCCCGCCAAAGTAAAAGAGGAAGTCATATATGCTTTGCAGAAGAATACAATGGATCGAACAAAATCTTCATAAGTTGTTTTGCCTGCTCCTGTGGAATTCATATTGCCTGAAGATCATATTTATCCATTGTTCAACTCACCTGCCTAAAAGTGGACAGATAAGCCAATTAGAGTTATCACCAAGCAAACCAAGAATACAAGAGTAGCTTTTGTATGTATAAGCTAGATCATGATGCTGTTATGCAAGAGCAGCAGCTTTGTTTGAATCATCCTATTGACGCCTTCAATGAAATATTTTAAATATTTTCTTTATAACCCATGGATGATGTAGTGTGTAGTTCAATGCTGTATGATACCACATCTTGCTATAGTACTGAGACTATTCTTATTCACAACATAAAAATTATTTCCACAAGATAGCTTTTACAGAATATTATCAATTCCCTCCCATGTCCTATCATGTTAGAACATGCTGGTAACCAGTACCAGGAAAACCAATTCACCAATTGTATGCATAAAGATTTGGTGATGTCAACAAGAGGTCAAACATCCAGAAAATAAAATTAACAAAAAAAAAAAAATCAGCTCGAAATACCAATTAGTCAATTTCTCCATTTATGTTTCTTTCTTATTTCAGTTTCTGTAATTTTTTGGTTAATTCCAGTTTTCTGCAATATTAGAGTAGGCTTCTATCAAAATTCAACTAGGAAAGCAAAAACAAAACAATAAAAATAAATAGTAAGCTGGTGGGGATGATATGAAACTTACTACTATTTCCTCAACATTCAACGCCACTGAAGAGTCAACTGAGAATCCCAACTCTAACATCAGCTTTTCCAAGCGATTCACATTTGTCAAATACAAATAGCCAACCTAGTTCAATGTCTGTGTCAGAGAAGAGTCTGAAAACAAGTTTCAAATCATAGGAAGTTATTTGTTTCAAGATTATTCTTATCAAATTCTCTGATTTTCAAATACAAATGAATAATAAGATGGATATGTTGCAACACGCATGTAAGCAGAAATTGCAAAGCATTGAGGTGGAAACTAGTCCTTAACCCTTAATAGTTGATTGTGCTACATATATTGCACAAATAAAAATAAGCACACAAATATTGTCATATAAGCTTTGTTTCAAAGAGTAGAGCTGCAGCTTGGAAATATGTGGGTGTTGGTAAGGTGACAAATGTTCTCATGAGAAATACAAATCTTTACCATACAATCATACATTAATGTCACAAAATCAAAATTGAATAAAATCAAATCATAATAGTCCATGTATATATGATTAAGACTTGTTAGCATAAGAATCATTTTCAGGCTTAAATGTGATCTTTTAAATACAAATGATTTTCTAATTTGGTCTTCATTTATAAAAAGTTGTAATTTAGTCTTCATAATTTTTTCCCCCTTTCCTATATAGTTTCTTAGTTAGTGCTTTGTCTGTTAGATGTTTAAATGTCTCCTGGGAATGGAGAATCAATGGTGAACTTGTTATATTAGAGGAACCAAATGGATAAGAAAAATGGCACTTAACAAACAAAACAAACAAAAGACTAACTGGAGGGACTTTATGGAAAAGAAAAAAGAATTACAAGGACTAGATTACAACCTTTTGAAAGTGAGGTACCAAAAGGGTTAAATTAAAATTTTAGCTTTTCATTTTAGCCCCTGCATAGAAAACCTTACATGAAAAAGTTTACAAATAAGTCCTTGCCATTTTCCAAAATTATAACGGTGTCAAGTCTTTTTCTTTTAGGATGAAACAAAGAGAAATATCAGGTAGGGACCAAAATGTAAAGTTTTCTAAATGTATGCACCAAAATGAAATATGATATAATTATTTGTGTAGGAGCTAAAAAAAAATATTGTCAAGTATAGGAACCAAATCTAACAGTTATAACATTGACAAACAGTAAGAACCAATTTGTAAGCATGTTTTCATGTAAGGACTAAAATGTAACATTTTTTCTTGTAGGACTAAAACAATAAACAGCATCTATGTCAGAGCAAATAATATGTTGCAGTTGTCATCACCATTTTAGAGTTAAACAAATATATAAACTATAAAGGAAATTCTCAAGAATCAGACAACTATTTTGTCCAAGACCTATATCAACAAAAGAGAAAACCCATAGTTTGAAGGCACTGACTAGTGTTTCTAGTGAAGATGCTCTATTATACACAGCTGCACCAGCACGTTTTTTCGTCTTAGTTTTGCTGGAAACAATGTTCTTTCCCCATCGAAGAACATCCCTGCAATAAAGAACATTAAAAGCCATAAGCCAAAACAGAAATTTTAACAGATTTTCAATGAGGTACAGTCTACCAACTCCTATCATGCTGAGAGTGTATAATCCTGTATTGAACCAGAGCTAGATTAGCGTAATTGTCAATAAGTTCCTTTTCCTCCCCCCCCCCCCCCCCCCCCCCCCC
>PYAF01004180.1:823208-846132 GCA_007407185.1 Glycine tomentella | reverse complement strand
AACTTTTTATATATTTTTATCTCTGTAATTTTTTTCATTTTAGTACTTGTAAAATGTGTTTATTTATTTTTCGTACTTAAAATATTTTATATAACATTTTTTTAATGTTCAAAATATTATTTAATTTTTTTAAGGATAAAAATAAAACAAACATATTTTATAAGGATGAAAATGAAGAAAAAACAAAAATAAAAAATAAACTGAAAATATCATGAATATAAAATGGATTTAAACCTTTAATTTTCTTCCTTTTAGGTTCTCTTAACCCGCCTTAACATTTAATAGAGGATTGTAAAAAAAGAAAAAGAAGTAAAGGATCTTATCATTAAAAGAATCAAAACTATATATATATATATATATATATATATATATATATAATATTTAGCTGTACGAGTCAAAATAATATTTACAATAAACTCAAGCATGTTGAACCAAATAAGTACCTACACCTATTCAGTCCTAAGTTTGGCCTATGGCTTTGAAGGGACGTGATCTTATAGGAATTGTGGAAACAGGGTCGGGGAAGACGCTTGCTTATTTGTTACCTGCCATAGTGCATGTTAATGCGCAGCCAATTCTTGGTGAGCTCATAAGAAAGCTAAACAATGTCACTGAGATGAGAAGCTGATATGGGGTTTGATCCTCAGATACGGAAGATTGTCTCTCAGGTGACTTTATTATATCATCTGATTAATATTTTAAAATAGTATAATCTTAAGATATGGTAGATGGTCATGATAGTGTTGTTTTGCATAGTCAAGTTAATTGATGCTTTATGCACAAAGTTCATTAATCTTTCTATGTTGAGTATCATTCAGCAAGGAGAAAGAGATAGGTATAGAATGTGTTCTCTATCACTGCTAATTTTATTCCTATTTCTGAACATGTAGATACCTGGAACCAAATTTGTGGTGGCATTTGTTTGCTTTCATTTCCCAGTGGCCCAAATTTCCAAGGCTTGCAGTCACGGAAGTAACCTGTTTTAATATTATTATTGTCATCTGGGTGGATAAAAGAATTATACTTGGTAGAAAGGGCATAATTAAGGAAGGATAAGACAGTCTCGAAGAAAAGCAGATGACAATATACTGAAGAACATTGAATGACATCAATACAGTACAGAATGCCAATTCCTCGAGATTTCTGATAAAGTCCTCCCTTTCAAAACAACCATTGGATAAAAACCATAGAAAATGCTAAAAGAAAATTATATCATATCCCATAGAACTGAAATGTTCTGAAATTTTGGAGAAGTTCAGGATTGAGGACAAACACAATGCACCAAATCTGGTGGCTTCAAGATAGGGAGGGCATATTGTATTGACTTATGAGACATTACTCAAAACCACTTCTTACCTAATAGAAAACTTTATGCTATGGATTAGCTTAACATGGATCCAAAGGGTGTTATTTTCTTCGATTTCTTGGCTTAGCTTAGCATTTGTAGAATTCATGCTTTATTTGTATGCACATTTGATTTATGAAAGTTTTTTCAACTATCAATCAGGCGGTTTCCGAGACCGTGGGAAGGGTTATGGCAGCGGTCGCCCATGGAGCTGATTTATTGATGGAACTCCCTCAATCACGAACTGTATCGTCGCATTTTCTAATTAGCCTTTTGTGAGAATAGTTGTAGGAATGGAGAACTCTTGTATCTATAATGAAACAGTTGTTCATACTTGATCGTTCATACCACAATAATTCATTTTTCAGAAGGCGATGATGCATTATTATCTCTCTTTTTTTTTCTTTCCTTTTTTTTGTCTCGTGGATTGTGTTCGTGCTTAAAGGAGAAATAGGAAAAATAGGGAAAGAAGATCTTCAGAATTTTGTAGTGTCCAATGAAGTCAAATTGAACTGGCTAATTCTAATTACAAAAATAATCAATTTTAATTAATTTTGGAAACACGTATAAATATTGAGTTACAGAAAGCGTGGTAATTATACATAATGATAATATCGAATATATATAAATTAACCTCAAAACTAAATGATGCCTTAATACTTAAAACAAATGATAATGGGTTGCACCTCGCGATGTTACAAACCATTGTCATAATGCTTTACGTGAATCAAAACAGGCTATGAGTAACAGGTTAGATTATAAATAAGTTGACTCAAATATAGTGAAATAATTGTAACTCATCATTAAAACAACACTAAATTAATTAAACTAATTCTTAATATTTTCAACTGCAACAATTAACAAGTTCATTTCTACATTGGGAGATCCGTCGCATGGATCAACTGAAGCCATACCATTATATCACTAACCATGCTCATAAACCGATCATCGATCTCTAATTTTTTCTTTTTTTTTTCTTTTTTTTAAAGTTTATCATGTTTTGTGCTGATGTAAATAATCATTGTTATGTCAGACCTAATAGATCCATTTAAATGATAAGATTTACCTTGCATGCTTGTTTAAGTGTTAGAACATCTGATGAATGACATTTTATGCTTTTCAATGCACAAAATGTGAGGGGAAAAATGAAGTTTTTCCTTTAAAGTAAAACTTTCAAACATATTTTAAAAATGCTGACAGAAACTTAACAAATATTAAAAGTTGTAAAATTAAATTATAAAACTAAAAATTGAAATATATACAAGATGGGTAGCTAAAAAACTTAATTAATCATAAATGATTTATAAAAAATGTATAAATTGGTGATGTAATGACGCCGTCAAAGCAAACGAAACAATACAAGTGCATAGGGGTGTTCGTGGATCGGTTCGGATCGATTTTAGCCAAATTTAGGACTCAATCCAATCAAATTTGATCGGTTCGGTTTTCAGAAGAAAAAAATTGAAACCCAACCCAACCCGTTCATGAACAGTTCGGTTCGATTCGGATCACCGGGTTACCCATTTAATTTTTTTTAGAACTACTATTCTATCACGATTCTTTCAAATATCTCATACAATTAACACAATATTATCAAATGTATGAAAATAATAAAATTGTTTCATTTAATACTATCAACATAATATTATAAAATAGACTTATAATATAAATTAAAATAAAAGATTTGTGAACAATATTTACTATAATAGTCTACCATTACACAACAATTATCCCAGTTGGTATCCTTGTTTCCCAGCAAAAAACTCTAGTCTAAATTCACCAAGAATAGAGATAGACTGATATTCTTGTTTCTCAATCAAACTGATATCCTAGTTTCCCAGCCAGAAGTTGCATGTCTCAATTCATCAAGAACAGACAAAACTGGTATCCTAGTTTCCAGCTGCGACCTTTTTTAAAGTCAAGAAGAAGAATACAATAAAATAGTTACATTTACTCTTATATTCCTTAAGCAAATAGGTATCTTTAAATCTGTTGAAGAATCAAACTTGTCAAACACTTCTATATGATCTCACAACAATTCTCTCAATGATGCAAACATAAATTCTCTAATACTCTAATATTATTTGGAATGAAATGCATACATGAACACCAAAATATGTTTCTATTTATACTAATTTAAAGATATGATTTTAACCAATTTTTGAATGCAATCCTAAATACATTACATCATATTATCCAATGTAATCTTAAAGATATTCTATTATATCATACAATGCAATCTTAAAAATATTCTATCCTATTTTTTAATGCAATATAAAAAAATATCCTATCTTATTTTTGAATGCAATCTTAAAGATTTATAATATCTTACATTTTTTTATTGTCAAATTATTTTTTTAATTTTTAATATATATATATATATAAATAATAAAATTTATATTATTATTACGGATTCACGGATCGGGTCATCGGATCAACGGATCTGTAAATCTAAACCTGTGATCCAACTCATACATAAACGATTTTGATCGGTTTAATTCGATTTTGACCCAAATATATAAATAACCCAACCCAAACTATTCAGATCGGTTCGGATCGATTCGAATTCACGGATGACCCGTACCCGTGAACACCCCTACAAGTGCATAGGGATCAATCCTTTATTCATTGTAGCGTGCTTGCTGGTTTGCCGTGTTCGCGTTCTTTGTTCCATCGGAGGAGACCCTTTTCCCTCTTAGGTTCACTCTCTTTTCTCTCTTTCTCTCTCTTCGTCTACGATTCTAGTCTCCTTCTAAAGCATCTATTTACTGTATTTATCTACCTACGAATTGAATTGAGTTTTATTTTCCATTGTTATGGTTATCGTTATTTTTATTCGTTTCGCCTTTTCTTCTTGGAATTGTGATTATCAGAATATCAACATGTTTGTAATTGTAATTGAATCTTTGTTGACCCTTTTAGGTCACTTGAGATGGCATCAAGACACCGTGTTCACAGAGAACCCTTGAATGCTCGAAGGGGGTACCCGGCAGAAGGGCCATATGCTCGCGTGCCTCCCATGCCTCGCCCGCCACCTCCTATTCCTCCTCATCCGGCTGTGTTGGAAGAGGAACTTGAATTTCAGCATGCCGAGATGCGGAGGCTCGTGGCAGACAACAGGAGGTTGATTGATGACCGAATGGCGTTGCAGCGAGACCTTGGGGCCGCTAAGGAGGAGCTTCATCGCATGAATCTTGCCATTGGTGACATTCGTGCTGAGCATGAGGCGCATTCGAGGGAGCTTGTTGAGAAAGGCATGAAGATGGAGGCTGACCTTAGGGCAAATGAGCCTTTGAAGACTGAGGTCATGCAACTGCGATCTGAAGTTAAGAAACTTAACAATCTCAAGCAAGAGCTGACAGGGAAGGTTCAGACACTCACTCAAGATGTTGCAAGGTTACAAGCAGATAATCAACAAATTCCTATGATGAGGGCTGAGATTGATGGTCTGCACCAAGAGCTAATGCGTGCCAGGTGTGTGGCTCAATGGCTGACATGGTTTCTGTTTTCTATTGTCAAACCCTTTTGTGGTTGGTATTTCCACATTTGTACGCCTAAACTCCTTTTTTGTTTTTCAGAACCATGGTGGATTACGAAAAGAAGGCAAACATGGAGTTCATGGAACAGAGGCAGTCAATGGAGAAAAATTTGGTTTCCATGGCCCGGGAAGTTGAGAAATTACGTGCTGAGCTTGCTAGTGCTGATAGCAGACATTGGGGTGGTGGTATGTCAGGTTTGACTTGTTTGTTATATTGTCCTTTTGCAGAATTTTTTATCCTTCAATAAATAACTCGTGTATATTTATTCGCAACTCAGGTTGTTAGATAAATTACAAATTGTTCTTTTGTCCCTATATTTCATGTTTGATTCATTTATGAAGGTGGGCCTTATGGAACCAAATTTGGTAGCACAGAGGGTTTTCCAGCTCCATATGCAGATGGATATGGTGTTCACCTGGTATGTGGTTTCCTTAATTTACAGATTTTAGATTAAGCACTCCTTAATTTGCAGATGGATATGGAGTTCACTTTTCATGTGCTGCTGTTCAGGGTGCTGCAGATAAAGGTCCTATGTATGGGGCGGGTGCTGCTTCAAGAAAGGGGCATGAGAAGCCACGCATGAATCGTCGTTGAAATTCAAGCAATTGCTATTGGTGATGAAGAAAGGCTTGCCATCACTTTGCCTTCTCTGTTTGCAGAATAGCTGAGATTGAGTTTGATGTCCTTCTGTGTATGCATGCGACACCAGTGGTTATTTATCTGGAACTCTGGACATATTTAGTCCTAAACTGGCATATGTAGGTTTTAGTGTTGCTTAGCTTTTTCTTAAAGAAAACATTGCTGCAGTATCTCTATGTTTAAAATTTAGTATGATGGTATTCTTCACTTTATCTATCTTCCATTGTTACATGTTTCAGTTATTGTTATGTTTTTGGTTGCTTATTGTGACTTGTCTTTCTTCTGGGTAAAAAATTGTTTTCTGTTCATCATGAGCTGGAAAGAAGCATCATAAAGATTGAGGTTTTGTAACTCCCATGTGCTGAATCGTGCAAGCTGAAGTTAAATAGATGAGGAGTTTGTCAGGCTTGCATTATTAGAAGAGTATGGATATTTTGTTTCAACTTTCAACTGCTGTTCCATATGCTCCTTGTTGAACTCCTGGCAATATGTTGAATGGGTGTTGTTGTTGAATGCATTTTTTTGTCAAGGATTATGGATGTGTGGTTTTGGAATTAGTCTACTGGATAATTACTACTTTATCAGAGGAGTGACCACATGTAGAGGAAATTGGAGCATAATTTATATTAGGTTATGTTTTCTAGTTTACTCAAGTGAACAAAATGAGAATTTGCTCTTTTCTACAATTAGAGTATGTTTCTGACTTTCAGTTAGGATAGAGTGGTAGATTTAAGTTTTTAACTATTTGTAAGATTTGATAAACCTTGCCCAGAAGTGCTGGAGATGTTGAATTTCATTTGGCTATAGCCAGTGTATTTCTGCAACTGGTAAACGAAACATCCTGCTCAAATTATTGGAAATATAAATTTAGGAATGGCTTATGTTGCGAATAACTTCTGGGGTGTATATAGGATTCCTTTTCTTGGAGATGAAGTTGCAAGCTTGTAATGATATGCAGAATTTATTTTGTTTCATTTTCCGGAAAAGATGCTTGTGTTGAAGGTGGCTGTACTCACTTTTGGAGTTGATATATTTACCTGCACAAAACATTGAAGTTTGGGAGTATTCAAGCATTTTTGTTCCTTATTTTCTATGCAAAGTTTCTGGTAATAACTACTACATTTTCTGGCATGGAGGGTGACTGGTGAAATGTGTTGCTTTTGTCATAAAATGGCATTGTTGATGATACATTTGCATTGTAGGCTGTAACAATGTGCAGGGGCATGTCTTTTCCTCTTTAGATATTCTGGCATTCTGTTATGTTTATGGATTGAGGAAAACCACTAATACAACAAATGTGGATGGAGTGGATACATATATAGATGTATGTTGTACCTCTGTTTAGTATTGCTCTAAAAATCTGAATTGTTCAGTTAGACCTTTTGAGATTTCGACAAGTTTTACGTTGACTACTGAGGGTCTAACACAACCGTCCTGCTTTACTCTGAATTGGGACTGGCTATGAGACTTTGTAGGATAAGACTTATGCTGTTGTTTAGTTAGACTTTGGGTGCTTTAAGTTGGTTAATACTATATGGAGGTTGGTATCAATTACAAAATATTATTTTACATGAGAAACTGAGTTCATTGGAATTTTACATTCACTCAGCTAGATAGTAGTGCTATAGGTTTTGTATTGCTCTTGCAAACTATTTTATTTGAAGTGGACCAGAAATTGGCTGATTTAATGGTAGGATGAGAAGTTAGAGTTAACTTACTCATGGTTATCAAAATCGCGATTTAAATCGCAAACTCTTACGAATCTATGAGTCTACCACCCCTCCGCGAGTTAAATCGGAAGCAAACTCGGTTTTGGAGTAGACTTGTACGAGTCTACAGTAAAATCGGCCAATTCCAAGCAAACTCGCGAGTTAGAGAGCGAGTTGATGAGTCTACACTATTACCTTCGTGTGCCGTGTGAGGGGCAGCCGGAGAGGCCGTGGAGGCGGTGGCGGTGGTGGTGGTGGAGGGATGAAGCGTCGCCACCGTGGGCATCCACATCGCAGTTGTGATAGAGGATGAGGTTGTGGGTGGAGCAGCGGAGGAGGGCAGTTTCAGAATTGCAGGAGTCGCAAATCTGTGGAAGCGCTCGTGCTTGAGGGAGAGGGCGTTGGCGGTGTGCTTGAGGGAGGTTCACATCCAATTATTGCTTGAAGGTGTGCAGCCAGTGCAGCCGCTGCAATAGGGAAGGCGTTGGCTTAGGGAGATGTTAGGAATCCTGCACCGGGGAGGATTAGGTTTTGTTTGTATTTGGGCCAGTTTGTTTCCTGGACCCCTTTATTGCTTACTATACACCTGCTCTTTTTTTTCTTTTCGTATTTAGGTAATTTACTTTTTTTTTTGTCTGAAGTAGACTCTTACGATCCGATTCTACGAGACCTCCACGAGTCTACGTAGAATCACAATTCTGACAACCTTGAACTTACTTATCTGCCTAGCTTTAGGATTTCAGGGGGATGTTATCCATTTTATACCATTTTGAATATTGAAAATTTGAAAGAGAACAAGAACTGGTAGTGTTGCATCTCATACCATCACAAAGTTTCTCATTCTTTATACCGGTTGAGGTGCTGAAATCTCGTTGGTCAAGGTCCTCCATGATATGCTGGATTCTCGTATGTTGCTAGATTCGCTGTGGAATATCAGAAGAGAAGGCTTTGAGCCTGCGATATGTGTGAAAGCCAGCTGTTGATCAAAAAGCTCATAGGCAAGTATTCTGCTTCTCTTTATCGGTCTGAATGATGTACCAAATGTAGAACTTACTATCTGTTACCCTGCTGCTTACAGTCATGTACGGTTTAGTATGTTGCTTATTATGAAACTTAATTGTTGCACGCCTGAATTAGGGTATATTAGTGTTAGATCATCTTCAGGTTCTGTTTCTAGTGATGTCATCTAACCCGAAGTTTTTTAGTGTAATGGTCAGGAATTTAAAATCTTAATTCTATATTAGTGTAATGATTTAATATAATGCCATCTGTCAATCTATCCTGCTTAAAATCATAAGAACTATGATCTTCTACAGGCTCAATGATAGGTTTCAACTGATACAATGAAAGATTTAGAAAAGAATAAAGGCAATGAGTGCGCATGTTATTGATTGGGTTTGCTGGTCAATGTGACCAGAGAATATAGTGTGATATTCAAGAGACCTCTCCTCTCCTAACAACTTCTGAGTAAATTCTTAACTGCCTAACTACATCCTCTTTTCTCCGTATTTATAAGCTATTCAGTTACAACTGTGTTTCCCCTCTATTGCCATTACATATACTCTCTTAACGATTGGTCTCCTACCAATCAAACATTTGCATACTTGGAGCAGTCTGAAGTTGCAGGTGGAAAAGTTCTATATGCAATGTTCCTATAGGTCTTGATTGTTGTTAGGTTTCAAATATGAGCAAAGGAACATTAATCAAATCATTCAATATTGTTTGCTGCCTTTGGATTGTCGGACCACCCAGTTAAGTTGGGTGCATTATAGCTAAAGTTCAGCGTTTACATCTTATAGATTGCATTTATTCCAGTGGTGGGTTGTGTATACCAGTTATTATTGGTACTTTTCTCTGCAAGGGATTCATATGTAGCAGAATTTGGAATTTTGGAGACTACTTTGTTGAAAAAAATCAGCTGCGGCTAGTTTATTTAGGTTATATTTTAGTTATTATTGCTGACTGGAACATGAATTGTATGATTTGGAATCTGCAGTCTCTGGAATAAGCTTGACCGAGAGTATTAAGGGCAGGAGACAAGATGAATAGTCAGCTTCCTTAGTGAGATAAGGGTCTGGGGATTAGCTATAATGTTGACCTGGTTTCCACCTAGATCAAAAAATACCTGCATTCATTTCTTTTTGGGTAATGCTTAAAGCAATTAGCCTCATGAATCTTTTGAGGTTACTTGAGCACTTTATGAGGGTGATGGATGCTAGCAGTCTTGTGGCTTATTTAGTTCTCATCAGATTTATCTGCTTAACATATATAATGATTCTTTTGTTTTGTTCAGAAACTGCTATTTCTATATAATATAGCATTCAGGAGTATATTCTTTCACTTGTCTTCTATTATGCTTTTTCATGTATTTTCCCCTGCTGAACTTTGTATACATATTTAATTATGATGCCACTTATTTCGTCCTAATCTTATATTTATTGTGGTTGCAGATGTAAAGCTGGGATTCTTGTTGGGGGATGACTGAGAAGTAATGAAAAACCCATATACTTATTTTGAATAACACCAGTAGGTTCTTTATTACCTGGCTGTGATGGATTGAGATAAACGCATTAGCACGCCTTTTTTGGGTTGGATCACATTATTGTGATATTGGAAATGAAAGCTTTAGCGGTAAGCAACTAAGCATGGGTTGTTTCTAACTTACAAATGTTAGTTTACTTCGCTAGATGGATCTTGAGTCCTTGCTTCAGATATTGCTTACCGTATCGTGTCTGAGGGATGCCTCAGTATCTATCTTAACGTTTTGTTCAGTACAATTCAGATTGATTCTACTCATCCACTACCTGTTGTTTTGAGGCTGGGTCGGGAAAATGAAGCCTCTTTTACACTTTTTTTTGTTGTTGCTCCTAATTGGATTTGGCATTTAAAGATAGTCATGTTTGCAATGTTTGGAATAATATCGATGCGAGTCCTACATATTGCAGACAACTCGGGATCATCATATGTTGTTGATGTGTTATCCTGTGCGTGCATGGACAGCTTTAGGTTCTCATCTTGGTTATGATCAAAGCTGCTCAACAGGAGTTGAGAGACTATTGATGCGGATGGTTTCCAATTTCTTATCCATATATTTCAGTTATCTGTTTCCTTTATGGTTGATTGCGGTGCAGTTGCTTTTGATCGTGTGATTGCGGTTTATTTGTCACTGAACTAGATACCCGTTACTTATTAGGTTTTATTATTTTAAGGGTTATAAAGTTGTGGCCAAAGTATCTATTTCGTCTTGCAAAAATAGTATTTTTCTTTTCTTCCATTTGGTACCTCATTTAGTCTTAGTAAATTCCTTTATCCATTCTTATGTAGTTATTGTGCTAGTCTTTCATTAGTTTCAAATAGTTTTTGCGTACTTTTTAGTCCTAAATATTACGACTTAGTATTTACTTTATTTTTTAAAGCTGGTCTTTCATTATTTTTAAGCAAAGTAGGCATTAACAGACAAACACGAAGGGGAATCAAACAAAGCGTTTGAATGGGAACAAACATTTTGTATAGAAGACTAAGAACTTAATTGGATAATTTTTTGCATAAGCATTTACTGAGAAGAAAATAAAAAGTAACATGAGTTAAATTTTATTTACAAGTTAAAATTGGTGTTAAACACTTGCAGTAACTGATGAGAGTAAGCAACACTAAGACCACAATACACCCCTGCACCCAACAACATATAGAAGCGTGAATAGGGAGTGCTTGATCTTAGTCCATCTCGTGCATGTAGCATGCCATAATTGCTGAGTTGTCATTTTCTTGTATAACATAATTGTAATAAAAGGCAATCAATATTTCAGTTTGTACATTGTATAGGATAAATATTTACTTATAAATAAATAAAAATTAAAATAAGTAATATTTTAAATATACAAATTATATATATTATAGTTAAAATTTAAAGTAAATAAATATTTTTAAATTTATAATTAATAATTTAAATTGTGACATTTTAAAATTAAATCAAATGGTTGATTAAAAAATGAAGTATACAACCAAATATAAAAGGGATAGTTTTTCTTTTTGGTGAACGTTAACAATAATTTTTTTGGTGTACTATAAAAGGGATGATTTGAGATGATTGCGATAATTTTCTGCCGGAGTAGTGGTAAAATACACTTCACGAGAAAAGAGAGAGAATGTGTTGAAATTGTCTAAACAAGAGTGTTGAAAGATTTCAAGTTGAGAATTCTAATTTGCAGTATAAGAATAATATAGATATTTGAGTGAGTATTACTCATCTCTCCCTCTAATGATATAACCTACTTTACGATAATAATAATAATAATAAAAAAAGAATGAGGTAACTAAATTTCCGATGGGATACTAATTATTGGTGAAATATCAATGAACCAATAATGAGATTTAACACCGTTATAATAAAACAATTGTGATATGAAAACGTATGTTAAAAGATAAAATAGAAAGAAAAAAAATCAACGATTAAAATACTAATTTTACTTAAAGACTTAAATCTTTAAACACAATGGTTGAAAAATATAATTATTAAATAACACCAAAAATAAAATAAAAATGTATAAATTAATTATATGCTTAAATTATAAGAATATTAAAATTATATCATATTATTGTCAAGCTTAAAAATCTTGTCTAAAGATTTAAAACCAACCTATTTATTAAGGAAACATTTAAGAGGACTAGTTTCTTGTAATCTTATTTATTTTGTTTAAATAAACTTTACTATTAATGTGTGTTATGAAGTGAAAGCTTTGACTTCATTCAGAAAAAAAATAAAATTGACTTATTAACCTTCTTTACTTCAACGGCTTCTGACACGACTGCCTGAATGCTGGAATCCGCTTTAAGATTGACAAACACTACCAAAGCCATGGATGGGAGGTTACTATAAATTAAATAATAATCAGTAATGAAGGAACCATTGAGATTCCTCTTTCCCCTTTTTTCAAATCGATTATTATGAGTTTAATGGTCATTTGCACCGAAAGTATAAATTTTTATATTATCTTCCAATCATAAATCATAGTTAATATAATTTTTAAAATAATTATCATAAAATCAATAAACTTATGTAATATGTTATATTGTGATTGGTCGAGATATAATTTTTTTTTTAAGTATATAATTTTTTTTCTCTTATTATATAAGGTGAGCTGAGCTTATTTGCTTGTTTGCTGATGAAGAACCAAACCCCTTTCTTCTGATCAGAAAATATGAGAGAGCAAAAGGAGGCAGATACTACTGATATTGATATGATAACTTAGTTGCCAGACCCCATTTTGCAGCAAATCCTTCTCTTCATACCAACTTCTGATGCTGCCCGCATGAGCACTGTCTCCAAGTATTGGCTTAACATATGGAATTCATTCTCCATGTTGCACTTTTTCTTTAACGAAAGTACTCAGAATCTTGAAGACTTTTTGCCTTTGGTTGATGATTCTTTGTCCTCTCTACGATCACCAGAGGAGAAACCAATCATTCACATTTCACAGCTTCGTATTGAACTTAAAATTAGTCCGGGAAAGACGTCCTTTTGACATCAAGGGTATGCTTTACCTCTCTAAAATCATTACTTATATCAATGGTTGGATCAGTTTGGTTCTGAAAAATTGTATCAAGCATCTCAGAGAACTTCGTTTTTCAAAGACAACATACTCCCTGCCTCAGGATATTTTTTCTGCGAAATCCTTTCTCACACTGAATATTCAGGGTTGCTCTATCCTGGGAGAGCAATTATTTCCTAGTGATCATACACAGTTTAATTTCCTTAAAGAGCTAGTTTTGTTGATGGTTGATGCAAGTAGTTATTTGGTTCAGAAGATACTATCTTACTCCCCCTTGCTTGAGAAACTTGTTCTCACAGAAATTGGTAACATGGGGTCCCTTAAAATTTGCAACCTTCCCAGGCTTAGTTATGTTGAAGTTGAACAAAAACTTGAAGACAAGCTTAAGATTGAAGCCCCATACCCTCATCTTACACTTAGATGGGTCAGTTAAAGTGTATTTTTCTGATTGCATCGCATGGTCTGGTAACTATGGATCAAAATTTGTTTTTGAACATGCCCTTTTGGAGAGTTTGCACCCGTGCTTCAACTCATGTGCTAGGATAGACATAGCTTGTTCTAATCTTAGAACTGTGTCCTTGTCAAACAAGGGTTTTGAAAAACCACTGGATGTTGAGGTTGATGCCCCAAAACTTGAACAGCTCAATTACGAAGGTTGTGTCATTCCATCTTTCCATGGTATGACATCTCAAGTAAAGCCTACTGTCACACTGAAACTACGGGTTGGAGGTCGCCCTGGTTTGGACGTTGCAGTGAGGAGTTGTATTGAGATGTTCAACCAACCAACAGTGCATCTAAGTTATTTTTATGGAAAGGTTTAATTTCACCTATATAGCATACAATATATTGATGCCATTTTTGAAGCTTTTGCGACCCGAGATATTTAAGTGATATTTTTATTTTATTTTTTGTTCTTGAAGTAGTTTTTCAAAGCACAGGAGGTTCTCTGGCCAGGACAAGTACAACAAGTAGATGTTACTTCTCCACCACCTAAAGTAAAATGTCTGATATGGTCTGTTAGCTCATCAGCACCAGCATATGCTTACCAATGCCTTTTAGATGGTTCACTTTGCAGCTGCCATCCGGATATTCTACGAGTAGAAGAACTTGCCAGAAATAGGGGGTTCATAGAGGTAATATAAAAATCAATTTCATTGTTTAAAATAAACACGACTTCCCTTTAGTTTGAAGAAATTGTGGTTACCTCCTTTCCTTCTATGTATGTATGTTTATCATACGCAGTATTGTGCAGCAAAAGCATTATTTTTCCATGAGGAAGGTTACTATAATTTTTAAAACGAGAGGGGAGGTGAAGACAAAGCATCATTTGCCTTTAGCTTTTAATGTAACTGAGAGTTCAATTATTTTGAACTTGCAGTTCCTTTGTCATGAATTATTTAATAGAGAAGAAAATCCAGGATGCTGTATAGATGAATCTGAGTTCAGATGCTGGAGACATTACTTAAAGGGTGTCGGTGTCACTGTTGAGATTCCAAGCCAGTCTGAAACTGAAAAGCCAAAGACATGCACAGGAAAAGCTTTGAATATATTGAAGTATCTTGATACATCAGAGGCAATACAGTTTCGCATGAACTGATGATCAATTTACAAATTAAGATGATACACTTGGCTGTCGAGACAGCCTACATTTCCTTTTTCTCTAATCATTGATCACCTACTACTAAATTGTTTACATGAATTAGTTTTACCAATTGAGAAATGCCAGTGCTATAACGCTACATTGGTTCATAATGTGATGAAATCGAAACAAGATATTCTCCCGAAATTGCTTTAGTAAACAACTGAGTTCATATGTAATTCTATTTAATGCTTAATGCAGAAATGTGTGGCAGACTTATCAGCAAATTATAGCATAGTTATCATTTCTTAGTATTTAAATTTGAATGAATAATAGGCAATCGAAAGGCAACTATGTTTTTTCAGATTAAGTGATAAAGTGAATATCAAACACTGGCCTGGTTCAGAGTCCGGGAGAAAACAAATCACATTGCAGTTGTGGCGGTTTATTTGATTTGACGATCACAAAACTCAGTTAAATGAAGACGTAGATGAATTTTGCATTACTTCCACAAGCTGATTTTCGGATATTTAAATAACAAGACTCACGCATCAAAGCAGATGAAGAAATTAAGCACGCACAAAAGCAGGATAGCATGTTACCGTGTGTATTCGGTCATCATCAATGGTTGAACTACTGAGCTTCATGAACAGTAACTGCGAGAACACGATGAGGAATCATGTACTCCACAATAATAGAGAAAACAATTAGCGAAATCGAAGAAAGAAGTGACGAACCATATCCTGGAATGCATTAGAGAAGTTCTTATGCTAGAGTCTAAAGCTAAGCTGAAAATTAAAGCTTCTCAACCAATTAGCCAAAATAAAATAAAATAATGAACAATCGAATTGAGTGAGATCAATGCTATTGGCGCCCGTCAGGCTAGCAAGAAAATTATTACAAAACAGACGGAATGAAAAATCTCAATTCACACAACTCACAAGAATTGCAACGGCTTCATTTTCGAGCAAACATAATAATAATATTAGTATTAAAAAGTATAAAATTAAAAGTCTTATTATCTTTTATATTGGATGATAACGTAATAACATTTTACACCAATAGTATATATTTATTATACAATTGATTAAAAAAAGTTTAAAAATTTAAAATGTAAGTTTAACTCAAAAGTGTCATAAATGAGAAGTTAAATATAAATGAAATTAAAATACAATATATATCTCATATTTTAAGGTTTGTTTGAGTAACCTTGTTTAAAAGTATTTTTAAAAGAAAAAAATAAGAAGAAAAAAATCAAATGAGTTTTTTTATAAACAAAAATAAGTTCTTCATTAGTTAATTTTTAGAAGCTTACCGGTATAACTTCTCTAAAATATGATATGACATTTACAAATAAGCTAATGAAAAATTCATTTTAGTTTATGGGAAAACTCATTTGATTTTTTTCTTCTTACTTTCTTCTTTTAAAAGTGTTTCTAGAGAAGCTTACATCCAAACTGACCATAAGACTTAAATACACATTTTTCATCTAGGAGAAAAAAAAGACAAGATCTCATATATAATAATTTATAATTAAATGATGGTGAGAAGGCATATTCACCAAAAGAAATAAAAGACATTTACACCGTAAAAATATTTTTTTTTGGTAACCATGTTATTGGTATAGAGTATCCACCAACTTTGTTGATGATTAATCTTCATTGGTAAATCTGACTGATCATCTTTAATAGGATTCTCTCCTTCCAATCACGTTTTTTCATTCACAAAACTTAAACCTGAAACCTTGTTAAAGGAGACTGAGTACATTACCACTTAGACCAATGATTTGTTGTTACATATTATTTATTTCTAAATAGAATGAATAATTTTGTTAAATTTATTTGTTTACATAAATTAAATATTCTTTACAACTTTTGCTGTCAACAGCAAATGTAGAGCTTGTATTCAGCTTTATATAAATAATAACACTTTATTTCGGTGTAAAAAAGATAAGCAAAAGAACGGTTAGTGGCTCAGTTGTATGGTTAAGTAGTAAATATAGGGGCTAAGAATTTTGATCTCTTCCCCCTCACTAAAGATTTTGTATCAGGAAAATGATCCCCACCATCATCTGAATCCTCCACAGACCCTTCTTGTGTTACTTTCATAGGGTAACTTACAAGGTGCACACCTTCCATGTCCACAATTTCTTCACTACTGTAAATTTTCCACATGTGATCCCCTATTGACAGCATTCTCTTAACACATGACAAACTTTCTGGCTCTAAGAACAATTCCTCAGTGCTTCCAGTGTGCTCATACCACAATGACATTCTGTATGCATGAATATCACCACGGCTTATAATGTGGTCATCAGCTCCATCTTGAGACTGGTAGGCCCCTATGGCAATCTCAGTGTCCCTTTGCCCATCCATGGATCTTTGATTCACATTGGCTGATCCTATTAATATGTATAGATCGTCCACTGGTGGCACAATCAACATCAACATATTTTAGTTAATCTACAATATCAATACAGTTTGTACCACAATTCTACAATTTCACAATTCAATTACTTCGATGCTTATGCATTAGTTATTTAAACAAATTCACTTACACAAGTATAACAAATTATTGAAATAAAATTATTGTAACACTTTTCCTAATCTAATAAGAAGACTTTATGCAAAGTAGTGGGAAAAGAAAAACATTTAATTGGAGAATAATATAATCATACCTATCATGATTTTGGAGTGAACATATACTGGGAACCTCCTATTTTTTTGGGCATTCCAGTATTGTGTTTCAGGATGGGGAGAATGTGGTGGAAGGCACTCCTCTTTTCCCTTCTTTTCCCTATTTGCAAGGCAGAAGAAATTCAAGTAATCTCTTGGATGCCCTGGCTCACCACTTTCTATTATTGCTTCTCCAATCAACTTATACATCATTGTCATTGTTTCTCTGGTCCAATGCAGTATATCTTGAACTGGTTCACTTTCAGGCACTCCTTCTGGCCACATTGGTATGACTATGTACACTGCAAACCTCTCTCTTGCCTTAATCTTACTGACCACCTTGAGTGCAATCTCGACCGGAATCAGATTCCTGCATCCACTATGCCTATCTTTCTGCCACAAATGGCACCCCCCAATAAAATATTGGTTTTCAATGTAAACAAACCTATCGGCACGCCTAATTGCTTCAACATAGGCTTCATGGATGCTTCTCTCCACAGTTAGCTTTCTAAACAACTGGCTAGCAGACACATGGTCAATTGACCTGTATACTTGAACTTTCCAATTCCTCTCTTTGGGAGGGCTTGACCATGCGGGAATAAGATTTTCTAAAGTGTTGGCAGGGACTAGAAGAGAAGCATCACATTGCTTTGTCCATCTTTGCTCAAAATTGGTTAACACATCCCAAGCAGCATCTCCAGTAACGCAAGCATGAGCATCATGCCAAGGCTCTCTTGGCCCTCCTTTGTTGAGGCAAGCTCCTGCTATGTTTGTCTGGTAGAAATCATGGTAATGTGATTCCTCAGTGAGTGTCTGAAACAACAAGTGTTTCTCCGTGTCGTACCGGCCATCACACAAATCTACACCACCCAAAAAGCTCATGATTTCTCTGGCATGAACAGAGTTGGGTGCTCTGGTGTCCACAGTTATGGTCTTCTGATGGTGAGCAAAGAGTGTGGGGAACTGGTGGTGTAACCTTGGACACTTTCTGCATATTACTTTTGTGTGTTTGAAGTAGGAAAAAGCGTCCTCATCATGAGTCTTCATCACACCTTTGTTCTTGATAAAAGGCAAAGATGTCTCATCATCCCAAATCATAACTCTCACAGCCACTCCTTCCTCTGCCTTCTTCTTCAATAGCTCACCTAGCTTTATCTCCCTAGCATGTGGGATTTCTGTTTGAGGATCTCTAACCTGCACAAGGGGGACATCGGCTTCTCATAAATGTATATCAACTTGGTCTATATCCATAAACACATGTGGGAGGATCAAATAAGAGGGTGAAATGGATTAAGCTTCTCTTAAATTAGTTTATGACAAGTTAAAATCAGCTTTTAGAAAAGTTAAATGAGAAAACTTTCATACATTAGCTTGTGCATAAGTTAACTTATGAAACAAGCATAATTCATTTTACTTTCTTGTTTTCTTTTCCTATGAGTGTTTATTTAGAAGTTTATTCATACAGAAATTGAAATGACATTATATTTACGTACCAGAACCATCTTGGGATTGCAAGACCAGCCTGCAATATAAACCAAATATTTTGCACCCTCAATGGCTTTATAGACATCTTCCCACAGCTTTCTTGGTGCTCCACATAGATCAAAAGGAGGGTGGAAAGTAGAGGAATGGTGAGCATCATGATAGAGTTTAACCTGGCAATTAGACCTTTGTGGGAATGTAGCATCCCTCAGCCCTTGAAATTTCCCATTGCTTAGTAGCTTTGTCCAACTTGGTTCCATATCTGCTGGCTTGAACCATAACATGAATCTTAATTTTAGCTGTGGAATTGGTTTTCCATTTTCCATAAGGAGAGGGAAGAAACCATTGATCAAACTATCTTCCTTCAACCGCTTGGCCTGCATGTGAAATCTCCCCAAAATGGAGCATGATGTTTTCAGTGTAATTGTGATTGTTGAGTCTTCTGGATGAGCACACTGAATCTGAAAGGTTTGGTTCCACACACGTTCACGTTCTTGAGTGGTTTTCGCCACCTTCTTGTTGTCTATGTTGATGGTCACATAAGCGGGCTTTCCATTTGTACATACACACTGAAAAGAATAGAAATTGATACAAACAAACTATGAGTATACAGAATAATGCAAAATGTCATATAATATTAATAGCTAACTTAAAATATGTAAATAGCATATTATAGTTATGTGAAGCTTACATTGAAGGGAAACGAAGGTGAGAAAGGTGTGGCATTGAAGATGGTAGCTTCAATTGTTCCATGGATGAGGAGCTTAGGCTTTTCCTCCATTGATTTAGCCATCCAATATTCAAAAGAAGGAGGAAATTGAAGATTAAAAAGAAAAATGTAGTGTGTTTTGACTTATGAGGGAATGGAGGTCAAGTTACAACTGTTAATAAAGACACATTTCATATATAAAGGTTGAAAGTTTGGTGTTGCAGACGAAGAAGCAAAGGGAACCTTTAAGTAGAATTGAGCTGTTGGAAGGCAGTTTGGGAAAACTTGTGGAATTATGCATAATTAGACGTATAGTCACAACCAACCGTCACGTCTATTCTATCCCAAATTACTAGTTTTCGCTTCAAGCTCAAGTTTCTTAAACTCAAATCACAATTTTTCGGCGTCAGTGGCTGTGAGACCTATTCAAAATATTGGCCTAGTATTTCGTATATTCTCATTAGTCGTTGCACATACGAGGAATGTTCGGAAGATTCTCATTAACAAAACAAAATAAACATTATTTTGTACGAGTGCTTTTGTTCCAACCTTTTGGTTTGTATGCGTTATAGATATTGTCATCATGTGACAAAAGGAAATTTATCTCTTTTCACCCCAAAAACAAAAAGGAAACTTATCTCTTTAAACATAGAGATCGCGCAAGAGACTTAATTATATATAAATAAACTGAGTTAGTCTATGTTAATACAAGTGCATGAATCCATTCGTTGTTGTAAATTTGACCACGTAATAAAGCCTGTTAATTCATATGAAGTGACGAGCTGAAGAACTTTATTCTATTTTAGTATAATTGTAAAATTGAATCTTGTGAAAATTAGAAATAGATGTTGGGAGATTTTTTTCTTCTTCCATATAGATTGATTTTTACTAAATTTAAATTAGTTAGAATATAAAATAACTTCTAAATATCAGAAAAGCCACATTAATAATATCACAAACCCACATTAATAATAAACGTTGATGTATTAAATTCTAATTATATAAACTTTGTTTATTATGATATATATAGTTTGCTTTCTAACTTTGAGTATATAAACTTTGATTAATAATAAAAGTTAGAAAGCAAACTATATCATAATAATCAAAGTTTATATAATCATAATTTAATACATTATTGAATTATCAAAATTATTGGCTTACACTTAACCAAAAAAGAAACTTACACACCTACACTAATTAGAATTGACTTATGAGGAATGAAATAATATATATGAAGTCATAGGTTGTATTTTCGGTGCGATTATTGTAAAAACAAAAGTTTATATTTCCTTTTGGAAAAACATAACTACGTTAGACCAACTTGTATATGTACAATGTAATTTGCAGATATGCCCTTCAACTTTAAAATAAATGGTTTGCTCTTCCACAGGGACTGAAATTAAATAAAAGTTTATTCATGCTAAAAAAAATATTAACTAAATATTAATTTAAAATATTTAATCAATAAATAATACTTAAAATAATGAATAGAAAGAACAAAATAACTTCAAATTAAAGGACAGCCACATACCTATATACAGAAGAAACAAGCATAAATCCTTGAAGCTTGAATAACATAAACGGTTCCTTTAAGCATTAAGCGCCGAAGTCTGAAAGCTATGTTAAGGTATGGCTACTATACCATATTCATCATGTAGTTAGGGAATTAGTTTCACAAATCAAGTAAGCTTCTACAAGCAAAGAAACAGAGAAGAACTCGTGACCACTAAATGGCCATGATTATTATTTTTGGCCCCGTTAGATGGAGGAGGAGGAGGAGTACAAGAAACAAAGGTGAAAGCAGGGCATTTCGATCCTCAAGCAACACAATAGTTACAACACAAAAAAGAGTCATCAAAATAATTATTATTTAAGATTTTAATAAGGATTACAAAAATAACTATTAAATACTTTTATCAAAAAAGTATATACAATTCATTCGATTATATGATTCTCTTACTTGACAAATTTATTTCATTTTATTTAGTAAAAATATAAAAAAGACAATTAAAGTTAAAAGATTAAAAAAAAAAAAAACTAACACAACATCCCTTATACAGTTATACACATTTTTCATTTATTATACAAAAATCTTTCTATTTCTAAAATTTACACAAACTTAAGTTTACACTTAAATTTATTTTTTAATAATATATTTCATGGAATTGTTTGCTGATTATTAATTATTTTTTCTTGAACAAATGAAAAACTAACCCTTATTATTTGTCATTCTTCACACTTTATAGAATTTTTTATTTCTTAAACTTCCTCGTATTTTATAAATGCATTATATATAAATATTATTTTTTATACCAAATTTAAATATTAGCTATTGCAATAAAATTTAAAAGTACTAATTAAAATTTACTTAATTTAGAAAATGACGATTATCTAAAAACGAATAAAATAAGTCTTTTTATACAAATTACGTGAAAAAACACATCAAAGTAATTATTTCCCTAGCAATTTTTGCATTTCAATACATCGAATGGATTTTTCTCCTCTTTCTACACTTAAGTGTTATTCTTCTGTAAACACACTTTTCTTCACTTCTGTAGTCACATGACCTTTTATTGTTTGATCCATTAAAAAGTTTCAATTATAAAATTGCGTACTAAATCAAATTAAGTTATTCCTCTATATTATACACTCGTGTCATACTGGATCTGGTGAGTGGTGATTAGAGTATGTTCATAATTCATATGTCATCGTTCATTATTTTTATAAAATGGAGTCGAACTCCCTTCCTCCACTTCTTTGTGTTCGTGCGTGTGATTGAATAACTTTTAGTTTAAAGGTTAAGAAATTTGATTTTATTTTTCATATGATATGTGCGTGTGTTTGAATATTACTTGAGAGCTTGAGGCAGCAATAAAGAAGTACATTGAGTTGAAATATGCAGGCGAAATTTCGAAAAATGAGAGTATTATTGAAAATATAATTAATACTCTCATGATAAAAATTAAAATACCAAATCCAAATATGTGACATATAATATGAAACAGAATACGTAATTATATGAAAGTTTTATGTTATTTTATTGACTGACTTATTCAGCGATTAATTATTAATAAAAAAATAAACTCACGATTTTTCAAGTCTCATTTTACCACCAAAGAAACTTGTAAAAGCTTTATCAGGAAGTATTGGGACACTAGAGAGAGCAAAGTGAAGGGGGAAAAGGTTATATGATAGAGGTCATATTGTTATAGACAGGGGCGGGGCAAACTTTTTCGGGGCCCTGTTTAATATTTTCCTTTTTTAGAAAAGGGGTCCTCAATTGACAATTTAAAAATAAATGACTCATTTAAATAAGAAAAATACTTTGTTCAAAAAATATTACCAAATTACATTCCAAAATCAGTTAAAACATCCTAAGGATTCTAACAAGTCATTTGAATAGAGTTGTCCTCTTCACATGTCTTAAAGAAAAATCATCTATAACACTTTCAACATCAACTTCTTCCAAAAGATCGCTTTCGATACTCATTAAAGCAATTCCATTTAGCCTCTCTTGTGACATAGTTGTTCGTAGATACGACTTCAACAATTTGAGTTTTGAAAAACTTCTCTCTGCAGAAGCAACAGTAATAGGGATAGTCAATAAAATTCTATAAGCAATTGTTGCATTTGGAAAACAAGTAAAACGCTTTATAAATTGTAATATTTCAATTGCTCCCAATTTTTCTTTAGGTAAA
>PYAF01004180.1:808449-819974 GCA_007407185.1 Glycine tomentella | reverse complement strand
CTTCCATGTCATGTACATCCTCATCTGGTTGAGACCAATTGATATTCGTGTAATGCCTAACGTTAGACCAAAATGACACATTGGCCTCTGCGGAATAATCACACATTAAACACATTCATATGATAAACTGGCAAACAATTTAACACTACTAATACTAATAAGCACACAGTTTTGCATTCATACCTGCAACCGGAAGCGGGCCTTGCATTCCGACAATGCCCGGAGAAGGCATAGCAATTTCACGATCGAAATCACCGTCTACATCCGTATCTGATGAGTCAGTTTCTGGAACAACACCTTCATCAACCTCTTCTTCGGAACTCTCCATCGGCATATCCGACTCCTCATCAGCTATAGTTTCTACATGTTCTTCCTCGAAATCTTGTGTCGGTTGCGTTGCTGGAGGTGGTGACATTGATACATCTGTTTCTTCCGAATTCAACATTGGTTCTACGTTAAGGTCGATCAAACCAACGTTTCGTACAACATTACGGCTGCTTGACTGTCCACCGAAATTCACTTCAGCATACAACTCTATAAATCTTGGATCTCCTCCTATAGATACGCATGCATCTGTAACTAATGACAGATCATCATCATCTACAACATCCACACCTACCCATTGGACAAGGTTGCCGGAGGCACATCGAGCACTCAATCGAGATACACACTGACCCCGTTGTAATCTCAGCTTCTTATATATGATTTTCATCAAATCATCGTAGGTGCAACAGGAAGGCATACGAAACATTTTACTTTCTCCTTCAAATATTTGACCATTTGGTCCAATATATTTTCTCCCATTATAGTATACAATGGTAATCAAACCATTTGTACCACTACTTATGTTGCAAAAGCTTTCAAAAATATCAACACCGTAAAAAATACTCTCAAAATGCTTCATGGAACAACAACGGTGCGGACAACTTAAATAGGGGGGTTGCAGAAGTAATTCGCTGGGTGGGGCAGCAAATTATGACACGTAATTCGCTAGGGGGCAGCGAATTACGTGGCATAATTCGCTATGGCTCCCAGCGAATTAAGGGGGACGCGCCACGTGGCCTGCTGTGTCAGTTAACAGACTGACGCATTGACCACGTAATTCGCTACTCTCCCCAGCTAATTACGTGGCCACTACCCTTATGCCACGTCCGCGCGCATAATTCGTTAGGGAATACAGCAAATTATGCCGTGTAACAGTTTGAAAATTATTTTCTCTTTTGTGACATTCCGGCAATTTTTTTTGCAGACCGTAACAGTACGGTCAATGTCTCATTTTATAATTGCATTTGATCGATCCTCCCCTTTTTCTCGAAATAGAAGAGATGTTTGGCATTTGGCAACCTTCTCGGGGGTACCATTGAGGACACGTGGCCTTGCTGGCCTAGACCCACGATTCGCCTTTTTATATTTGCCATCCCTACAACGTTCAATGTGCTATCATCCACACATTACAGACACAACCCTAAGTTGTCCCTTCAACCAGGAGCCTCTTGAGTGTCGGATCCTTCAAGTTATACATTAAATATAATTTTTTATAAAAAAATTTAATATATTATTAATTAATCAAAAAATATTTTAATCACAACTTAAATAAACATTAAAAATTATAACTTTTATCAATATAATTCTGATTTATAATCAAGTGAAATCAATATGTATTTTAGTTAAATTCATAAAATTATTTCTTTATATCATATACCACCGATCTAACATTAAGTTGGTTTAGTAGAACTAAATTTAAATTTAATATGATTTTTATATATATACTTTATGTTAAAGGAATTTTTAATTTAATAAAATTAATAAAAAATATTATTTAATTGAAAATCATTGAGTGGTTAAACTCTTTTTTAAAAAAAAAACAAAAAACAAAGTGGTTAAACTCCTCGTTATGTTGCACTGTGGTATAATTCTTAAGTATAAGTATAACTGACCAAAATTTTTTTGTCAAAAAAGGAAATATAACTGACCAATTTGAATATTACACGGAATAGTCTTGCTGCGATTAAAAGGAAATTGTTTAATTAGATTGAATTTTTAACACTTAAACTGGAACGTGTATATTACTAATAAGTGTGTAATAATCTCTCGTCCCCACTGTGCCACTGGGCAATCAATCCCCTCCCTAACGGCATTGCAGAATCAGCACTATGCGTGTCACCTTTATGGATGGGCATTTTCTGTAATCCTCTATTCTTTAAGCCCTGTGTTTGGTAGAAAGAACAAATAGGAGAAATAAAAAAACAGTTTCACACCTTCTATATTTTTTATTAATTTAAATATTCTTTCTTTATTTCTATCCACTCAATTCAACACACTTTTTAAAATTATATGTAAAAACTACACGAACAGCTTCGTTGGTGTTGTACATGAAATCAATAATCCAATTGACCAAGAAAAATAATTAAGAAGAAATCAATGACAATAATCTAGAACACTCTTAAAAAAACAATGTCCCAGAACAATACCGTCTTTTCCCTTGACTTCATCAAATTAATATAAATATTGTATCAATTGCAAAATTAAACATGCATGTCAGAAGTCAAATAGCAAAGGTGTCGACGCGTTTCATTAGTAGCAATATAAATATCACAAAAATGAAAGATAGCAATATAATATATATCCAGCTATTTAGTTCAAGTAATAATTTTAAAGAATGCTATCGCGTCATAATTTCCTCCGCCCCTTTCATTTCATCTCTTTTCTTAAAAAGAAGGAATATTTTATTCTTGTGATTTAAAAAATAAACACTGTATAGTATTAAAATTGGAGTGATATATTATTTTATTTTTTTGGAAAAATTATGAGTAATTCATGTATATATTTTTTTCGATTGCGTGGTTGAACAGCATTAACGGGAGAGTTGTAAATAAGATTAATGAAGATTGCCGTCATTTTATAATCAATTTGTAAACATTCTAATCCAATCCAATACATGTGCTTCTCAATAAAAAAGCAAAAGTTACCCATGCAATCAGACCTCTATACCCGTGCCCATCTACACAAGTAACAACCACCCCACGTACTTTAACAACACAAATTGACTTAAATTTTATTTCTTTAAACACATGTTCACGTTCATCATAAATTCATAATACCTCATTTTCACGCTCCCAACCAACGTTTGTTTATCAGTATTTAGAAACTCAGATTATTTTACTATTTCAATTTCTTGTTATAAATTTTGTTAATTTCTTATCAGCATAAATTTCTTGCTTTAAGATAAATGGTAATTATTGATTTTTTCTTTTTAAGATTTTTGTGGTATATAATGTTTTTTAATCATATTTAGATTCTTATTTTCTTTAAAAAAAAATGTAAAATGAAACAAAATTTTATACGTTCTTGTGCAACAATATACATCCCAACACTATAAAATTGTGTAAGCACTTTTCAACATGTATATTCAAATGCACACAGCTTGTTGAATTTTAATCAGTTATAACATAAGCTTTGACATAATAAAAACTTATCCAACAAGATCTTAAATAATTTGTTTATTCAGATGAGTCCTAAATAAGTTTTAATACAACCATAAAATTGTGTTTTGATGACATATTGATTATGGGTTAATAAAGTACCTAAATTATTATAAATTTAATACCTATAACAAATGATATGAAACAAAAATGTTAAAGCACAATAATTGATAATGAATCAATAAAAAAATGTCTTAAGTGAAATAATGTTTAAAGTATTTAATGATAATATAAGATATATGTTATTGATATAAAGGAAAATTACATTTAATTTCTTTCTCCCACTATATATATATATATATATATCTTTTACAAAAATTTCTCTATATACTAAAGCATACTAATAAAAAAACACTAATATTAAGTAATAGAAAAACATTAATATTAGTTAATAATATAATGAATTGTAAAATACTACATAAAAAATGTGTATGACTAAATTTTTAGAAGACTTGTTTGTAGATGAGGTTAGTGTATGTAGATGCCTAGATGGCTAGGTGGGTGTCGAGACTCCTCTACACATGAATCAGAGGCACATCTCTTCTATTTCTGAACTAAATTGGAAAACCAGAGAGAGCAAATGTGAATTGAAAAGTCCAAAAATCAAACTTGGTTAAATATCCAAAATTGCATATGGTATGAGAAGGTGTCCCAATAAGGAAGACAAACCCTCAGGCACGTTTTAATTTTAAAAAATAATAATCCATAAAAATTCTCGTCCTATTAATCATTGATTTAGCGAGTGAGGGTTTGTTTTTTTTTTTTCTCTCTCTCTCTCAATCTCTGAACTTGAACTCAACCCTTCCTTCGTTCCGCAACAACGATGACCAACTACGGCACAATTCCAACCTCCTCCTCACCTTCGACCAACCTCGAGTTCATCTCACGCGCCAAGCAGCGCGTCAAGGAGGGCCTCGGAACCCGCCGTCCATGGAAGCTCATGTTCAATTTCCGATCCTTCGGTCTCCCCGCCGGGGTCGGAGACGCCGTCGCGCGTGTGAGGGAGAACATCTCCTACTTCCAGATGAACTACGCGATCGTCGTGCTCATCGTGCTGTTCCTGAGTCTTCTATGGCATCCAATCTCTCTGATCGTGTTCGTCGTGCTCATGGCGGCGTGGCTCTTCCTCTACTTCCTCCGCGACGAACCGCTAATCATATTCGGAAGGCTAATCAGCGACCGCGTCGTGCTTATCGTTATGGCGGTGCTGACCGTCGTGCTGCTGCTTCTCACCGGCGCCATCGGCAACATCCTGGTGGCGCTGCTCATCGGAGCGGTGTTGGTAGTGGTGCACGCGGCGTTGAGGAAAACCGATGATTTGTTCTTCGACGAAGAAGAGGCCACTCGATTCTCTCCTCCCGGTGCTCCTCTCTCTTGATCCCAATCTTCTCCTTCTTTCTACTTTCCGTGAATTTGTTATTTGGTCAATTTAGTAAATAATTTTAGTTTCAGTTTGGTTTCTTTCGGTTTATATGTTTTTGCCCTTTTTCGGAGGGGAAATTTGCATTTCGTGTCTGTGAAGAAATATGCTTTGTGAAGTGAAATTCATTTTCTTACGCTTTGTTAATTTAACTATTATATCAGAGATTTTATCATCTTTTTTGTCTATGATTCTCACTCCTCTTGCTTCTGACTTTGAACCGAAATCGAAATTTCTTATGTGGTTAGGTAATTGGTATTGGCTTGGATTTGGAAAGAGTTAGTAGTTGCTTCAAACATAACGAATTGACATGTCGGCAAGAAGAACCGAATTGACAGATCAGTAATAGGAACAAGGGCTCTCTGATTAATTAATTATGCATAAAATAAAAAGGCATAGTTTGAGGGATTTTCTGTTTGCAATTTATTGCTATATGCCATATGGGTTAACCATAAGTTTTCGAGAGATAATAAATATTTTTCTTTCAGTTTTCTTATTTTATTTTGAGAAATTATACTTGTAAAACAAATTTTACAATAAAGAGAGAGAAAGGGAGAAAAGTGAGAAGAGAGAATATTTTTAAATGTAATAAATAATATGATTGAAAGATAAATATATAAAATAATATTATATAAATTATTATAAGAATTGTTTATATATGTATTATATTTATTTTATTTTAAGATCAATGTTAATTAGTGTTGAAAATATTGGTTAAGTAATTAAGATGAAAAATATTTTATTGAAATATATAAAATTTATTGTGCCATAACTTTTTTATAATCTTTGCATTAAATACTTTTTTCTTTTAATGTTTCTAATTTTTCAGTGATTGGCGTAGGAGTAATGATTCGTGATTCTGGTAATGAGTTTGATAGAATATTAACGAAAGGGTATGATTTATTATTGGGCGCAAAGAGATCTAAAGTGTACATAAACAATTTATTAAACGAGATCTTTTATGATTTGAATACTTCTATCAATCTTAATATAGTAATTGATCTTTATTATTCAAAATTACAAACCTTAGTATATATTCAATGAAAAGATTATAACTTTTTCAGTCTAGCAGGTGTGCCATGTATTGACGACCTGAAAACATTCGCGTAAATTACTCTGTTTTACAAGTTACAACATAATTTTAGCATGAATTAGGGAAAAGCACCTATATCTAAAATATATATAAATGAATTTGTAGTGTAAAACTTTCTTACTTTTTGCGATCTAATATATGATAAGTTTTATTGATTATAATAATTATTTAAAATATCATGACGATGTATACCTATAAAACCCTTAAAAAATCACTTTTCTCAAATTTAAATATAAATAGACCCATTACCAATTTACCATGTGCAATTATTTCATAAATAAAAGTTTATTCTTTTATATAGCCTGTGGAATTTTTTTTTTTTTGCACTTTAGAATCTAAATGATTACTAGTTTGATGACCCATATCATGCATGAGTGAATTGTTTTATTAATTGATATGAATTTTTAATTAAATATATAATTTAATTTTTTTTTCAAAGATAATATAAATGCAATATTCCCACTACTTGTTCAAGTACATTAATCAAATTTTATTTACATTTTAAATTTATTTAAATTAATCATCCATCCCGATATAAAATGGAAATCAAAATTCTAAAATCTTACACTTACAAAATATGTAATTGTATAATATAATAATCTAATCTAGTTATATAATAATGAAGAGTAAATTAAATACGTGGATTTAATTTAACATGAGAATAACAACTAATATTTATAACAGAAAATAAAAATATTAATAAATTATTTGTTTGGGTAGTCTTGAACTTGATTTCCTTAAATAAGATATTCACTAAAGATGATAAGTCAAATTTTTCGACGAAGACTAATCATTAGTAAAGTTGATGGATATTTTACATCAATGATGATAAAAAAATAAAAAGAAAACAAAAATATTTTTTAAAAAATATAAGGTTCTTAAAATACAAAATTACAATTTTTTGAATAAACAGGTATTTTTAATTTATACAATGTGGAAGATAAATATTTTATCATGCACATTATAAATTGAAATTCATAATATTTTTTTAAAATACATAAATTATATTGAAGCTAAATATTCTAATAAGTATATATTTTAAATTTTTATGAATAATTTAGATTGCAATATAACATCATTTTTAAATTAAAACAAATAAATGCTTGAGAGAGAAAAAATAAGAATACAGATACAAATAAAAGAATAGTTCGATATAGTTTGAATGTTTTTTTTCTAGTTTAAATAGGATGTAAAATGTATCTACCAAAGAAAATAAATTACGAACGAGTAATTAAAAAAGAGACTCTCCCTCCTCAAGTTGAGAATTCTTATTCCTATATAAATATGAATTAAATTTTCTCATAATGATAAAGTAAAATATATTCTTTTTAAGAAAATTAAATAATTAACATATTTTGTATTTGAAATCAATTATTTTGAAAACGAAAGTTGACATTGGATCGAGAACAAGCCTTGCATCCATTTGTTTTTTGTCGGTAGTTCGAGCCTATATTATAATGAGAAGGTAGGTAAGTCTTCATTCTAAACAAGGGCATGGGATTTGAACAAAGCGTTCTAAATATTTACAAAAGCTCCATCATTAAGCACCTATCTTTTCTCATAATTTTCTTGTCCGGAAGATAACTCGATGCATATAAAAATATGCACAGAGAATATCATTGCAAATGCTCCATTCCCATGGTTCTTGAAGAAATATGCTTATGTTATGGACAAATGCAAAGATCAATAATTCAGGCTGACAATCTTGATATCAAATCCAAGCACCAACACTTATAATCTGATCTTGACATGGCATAAAGTTCATCTGGTGTGAGGTTGTCAAGTTCCCTAGATATCCAGCTATCAGGCATGCCCACAATGTTGTTACTCAGAGTCATTGTCCCATGGTCTTCTTCCGGATGAAGTTGAGATCGTATTCTCTTGTATAGTCTCATGACAGAAATACAATCTTCATAAGGGTCATGAGTGCCGGATTGGATATCATAACTGTAAACCAAAGAACAATAATACTGGAGATAAGATTAAAAATTATGGGATCTGCAATCAATATAGTAGCTGCCGGTTATATTATGAAAGCAGTAGCTATGGCAATTTAAAAGTTAAACAAAAAAGTATTGATGCAGCATTTGTGATAGATTTGCTGTTCTAGCCAGAAATGTGGAAAACTACTGAATTAATGTGTTTATACCAGATGATGTTTACTAAAAAGTAGGAGATCAAGGTAAAGACTAAAGAAAAAATAAAGCAGATTGATTTCTTTATATTACACTAATACTCCTAACCATCCGGAGAACTTTCCCAACTTATAACTTTGGGCTTGTTTAAGATGATTATGGGTTTAGAATTTATTTTTTTTCAAACATAAATTTCAAAACAAAATGCATCTGATTGAAATGGAACCAAATTGATTTTTAACTTGGTTTTGAAATTCTTTCAAGATCAGAAAGTTTTGCTCACCAATTTCATTTTATTTTATCATAGAATATATTATGATCCTGAGAAAATTGAAATGATGGTCAATGTACAATTGTAAATACAGGGGGAACAGATTAGATCATACCAATTTGATTTTTAAAACAGAAGGAAAGCTTGAAATTGGAAGAAGCAATTTATGACTGAAAAAGGATTGAGGAAAAAATTAACTTGCCCAAGATATGTTCGGGTGAGATACTTGAGCGAATGGCTGGCCAAGTTTGTTTTCATCAAAGGACGATACTTTGCAGTGTCTCTGCAATGCAACACAAAAGCATAGGCAAAAGATGAGTTCTAATAATTGACACAGATCTGCTCCCGTACAAGAAACTGTCCATTCAAATAGAAAATTCAATCAACCTGGCATAATTCACAATATAATAAAAATCTAAGCAATTGAATAGTATGGATCTTTAAAGTCTGGAACCTTAATTTGGATAACAAAAAAAACTGAGCAGCATAACAACTATATAGTTCAAAAAGTGAATTCATAAAAACACATTAACCTTATATATGAAAAAAAGGGGCAAAAAACAGAATAATTATTTTGTTCATCATCATGACAAATCCTTAAAGTTCTGATAAAAAAAAATAAGTACAAGACATGGTTGTCAAGAATGATTCTGTCAAGCATCATTTAGCATAACTAAGTTATTCAAGAAGCATCTACCTCAGCATATGATCAGGATAATTCATTTTTAAGCAATCTAAATCGTGTGCTAAGTCATGCCCCACAAGAAGCCTGGCCTTTCCACCATCCAATCTAACTTTGCCAATGGATTCCCCATTGTGTAGAATTTGCAGTAGCTTTTCTCGAACTTTCTTAAGTGGAATGGCATTTCTGAGATGCTCTTCTGTCAATCCAGTTATATCATATCTGAAAATATCAAACAAAATCAACCCAAACACTCTCTTTTCCCAGTCCACTTTTCTCTTTGACAATAATGCTTTGTGTGGATTAGAAGTGAAAGAGAGAGTATAGAAATAGGAAGGAAAGACATAAAAGAGAAATAGAGCAAAAAAAGCACCTGTAATTAGTAACAGGTATTTCAGGCTGTACATATGTATGAAAGATTAATCTCTCATCTTCATCAACCAAACACACTCTAGCACAAAGTTCCAGAGAACCATCACTTCCACCACCAACCATTTCACAGTCCATTGCAACTGCTCCTCCAGGGCCCTGGCCAGCATGGTTTTCATCATAAGAATCTTGACAATCAAACTGGGAATCTATATAGGGCAATGCACTTGTACCCTGCAACAGTTCCATACACAACATAAACTTCCTAATAAGAACAAAAAATAGTAGACAAGAAACACTGATTGTAAGCAGGTTTCTTTGATTACTTAGGGTGAATAGTACACATAAGACATTTTATTTTAAATATAAATATAAATGCTTTAGATTGCCAATAATCAACTTACTGAATGAGTAGGGGCAGATAAACGACATGTTTCTCTATGACCAATGAGAGACCCGGGACTATCAAATAGTGCCAGACAAAGTTGACAGCCCTGCTGAGAGAAAATCTTTGAACAAATTCCTCTTGGCAAAGGACCTAAAACAGAGGGGAAAAAGAGTATAAATAATGAGCTAAAACATGAAACCAATAAATACTGTTGACATGAGAGATTGAATACAGAAATGACTAACCAGTAAGATGTTCCCTCAGAGACTCAAAAGATTTGCAGTGCTTTTGACAGACCCCGCATCTTGGCTGATGAACAGAATGATACGAAGTTTTCATGTGCTCAATAAGATGCTCTTTCTTCTTATATTGCTTATAGCATGCCAAGCATTTGTGTCTGTAGGGAGAAATAAGTTTTTCTTCAAAGAAACTAAGCAAATAAACAATTATACGCAAAAGAGTACACTGATTTCAATATATTTAATTCTACTCAGAACCACGGAACATTTCATTCCATCATTCATTATATATAGCAAATTCTGGCAATTATCTATAGCAGATGCTCATTAGTCCCACAAACGGACTGAAAAGTAACTAGAATATTCTTTCACATAAGTGACTCTTCTAAAGTGCAGTAGAAAACAAAATGCAGTAACAACCAATTTAAAAATTCAGTGAGTTCGATTCTATCATTTTTATAATTTACTTATGAAAATGTTTGAATTTGCGATCAACGGCTACCTCCAGAAGCAACACGGAGATCATCATGTAAAATAAAATAAAATATAAAAAAATTAAAGGGAGGGAGAATTGAGGAGCAGAAAATTGACCTTGTGATAGGGTTTTGAGGAGGGTCCGCTTCGGCGTCCATGTGGAACGGCTACTCCGACCAAAACCCTAACCCCACGGATGAAGAAGAAGAAGACGCAGCAGCTACTGTTTCAACTCAAAACGACACGGAGAAATTTTTTAAGCGTAAATGCTCCAATTCAGCATATCTTGATCTCTTGAAATTAATTTTTCTAAAATTATAACTATTCTTCTTCTTTTTTTATCCAATCGAAGACGGCACCAAGCATTTATAATATTCACCCGCTCTACATAACCAACTAACCTAAACCGCCTGTGATAACTACTGCTAGGCGTATTTATAGCTCAGTTTGATTCAGTTTTCTTATCAAAATGTCACTCGTACCAATCCTAAAATATACATGGGATTGGGTTTGGTTTAATTTTTTTTATTTAAAATAGAATTTAAATTAAACTAAATTAATATTTTATGATTTTGTTTGATTCAATTTTTATGATTTTTATTAAAATAATATTTCATTTAAATTTATATATAGTTTTAAAATTAAATTATATTAAAAATTACTAATAATTATCTTTAAAATTTATTAATATATTAAATCTTCTATAATAAAAATCTATCAAATTTTTATTTATTTTAAATCAAACATATATTTAAAAAATCATTTAAAAAAATGATATACTTGTATAAATTTTATTTACATAACATTATAAAATATTATGCAACTCAAATCATATACATATAAAATACATAATATTAAATTCATTATAAGTGTTAGTATAAGTTTTATTATTTGATTCCATTTCAAAAATACAAATCATAAATTGAATCAAACTGATTGATATAAGAAAAAAAATTCATTTGATTTGGTTTT
>PYAF01004180.1:709242-808349 GCA_007407185.1 Glycine tomentella | reverse complement strand
ATATAAGAAAAAAAATTCATTTGATTTGGTTTTTGATTTTTTGAATAATTTTTAATTTATATTTTGGATCTACGTAGATTTGAAGACCCTTAACTATTGCTCCTTTTAATACACTTTTTTTAAAATTAAATTTCAATAACTTTTTTAAAAGAATCTTATATCGCAATTAAGTTATTCGGAGTAGTTGTCATGAATTTAATTATAATATATTTTATATATTAAAAAATATATGTTTATTATAAATTTTAACTATGTAAAAAATATTTATCCTATATAACATACAGTTTAAAATACTAATTATATACTAAATTACCAATGTAAAGCATCAATAATTATTAATTTGCAATAAATAAAGTCTAAAAGCAAAAGACATTAGTTCTACGACGAAAAATATCTGAAAGTTCCTTTACAGACCCCGTATAAGTTATTAGATATAAGTATGGAATTGTTGTAATTTTTATGAATAGTTGTGACAAATTTCTCTGAAAATCTGTTAAAAATCTCATCTTAAAAATAAAAAATGTGTAATGCAAATGTAAGCATCATTACTTGATTGCGAAAAGACTAGTATCCGACAAGCACTGTGGGCCGATAGGTTCGCGGGCCTTTACTTGGCGCTTAAGATTTTATGTTGCATAGTGAGGCTTTATTCTAGATCGACAAAAATATTTGTTCACTTATCTGCAATAATTATTTAAAATTTTAATCCAAACATTATTCTGAATTTTCATGTCAAATTTTCTTATAGCTCGAGTGTAATAATTTATATGATTATTGAAAATTATTCCGAGGTTTAAATGAATATAGTATTTATATTATATACAATTGAGCATGCGATTATCCAACAGTTAAGGACAGTATTTGATTTTGAAGCGTTTTTTTTAACCATGCGATGTTTAAATGGATATAGTATTTATATTATGTATGATTGAGCATGCGATGATCCAACAGTTAAGGGAGTATTTGATTTTGAAGCCTTTTAAAGATCTTAATTTCTAAGAAATACTCATAACCATATTAAAGGACGAATCCTGACGTAAAATTGTAATTTGGTGATCAATCAGAAAATAATTTCTTTACTAAAAGTAAGATTGATTATAATATCCCTCTCCTTACATGCTTATTGGCTGAAGTTTCTATACAATGGAATGCTTACTTTTTAGTCAGAAGAATATTGGATTGCATTTTTGTTTGGTAGCTTTAGGAAGATTTGTTCAGAAATTGAGTACATATATTATTCAGGGAAACACGGATACGGCAAAAAACCAGGCGTACTCGTAGTATCGGGTATGGGTACGGTACAAATACTACCAATTTTGATTGAAATGCTTCGTTTAAAAAATTTGACGAGTCAAAATTTTATTTGAGGATTGAGTTTCCTAATTAATATTGATTGTTTGAAGTTAAAATCAAACTCACAGCTTAATTGAATCTTCCCTCAAACCCATGGCTCTCTTACAGCAAGTTCTTCATTTCCGGCGAGGTCAATGTGTCACACTTTTCTCTATACTTCTGCTACTAGAAAGACAATGTCATGATTCTTTCCAAACTTAAATGGTTTTAGGTCCGGTAAGTATGAAAAAAAGAAGTTTCAGTGAACCTAAAATGTTTTTTGAAAACGATTTTGATTACCATGAATATAATTTTCTGTAAAATATTTTGTTACTATCTAATGATCATCTAGCATAAGTCTAATTATATTACATTAATAATTGTTCTAAGATGACATGTAACTAGTGATGATTAAATCATTTTAAATTTTAAAATCTAGAAACACATTATAGTAAGATGACATTAATAATTGTATTACCTTAAATATTCATTCCGTCTCCTTTCAAATTAACCATTCTATTTTCCTCCGTTAATACTAATAAGAGTATAACATATTAGTAACTTTGATTTTTCTTCTCTCTACTTACAAACTAAAGAAAGTTATCTCCTATTATTCTCTTGAAACAAACTAAATAAAAGGGTATCATTAAGACTCCTCCCCTCTCTATTAAACCAAACAACGCCTAAAGAAAAAATAACTTAAGCTAAGCTGCAAGAAAAAAGTTAATATAAGAAAATTACCTTTTTTTTCCTCACTAAATCTAAGTCCTATTATAATCTTAATAAAAAACGAGAAACAATGCGGTGGACAGGTGATTTCAGTGCGTATGGAAATAAAAAGAAAAAGAAAAGAGAGAGAGAGAGAGAGAAACAAAACCTCAAAAAGTAGAAAAGCTAAACGAGAAGTTAAACCTCATCGATACCAAAAATACAAAAGACTGCTACAATGCAATAATGATACCATACGGTTTTCACGTACTTGAGGAACAGATACCTCTGGATTCTGGACCTTGTACCGATGTTGATTTATTGCAACATACAACTAAGATCCATGGACCATATAAAACCATACATACGGCCTACGGGTTTGCCCGAGGATAACGAGTGTAATCCTTTGTAAGAAGATGCCAAAACATAACCCAGAAACAAACATTTGACATGCCACTTGATCACGTTCAGCCTCTCAGCCTTGTCATCATCAGCCAACCAAGGTTTCTTTGTTTCACATGCTTCAAATAATGACACCTCAGCTTTTTAGTTTTACACTTCAATTAAAGCCACCACCACACTACCATTGTCTGTTGCTAGTTAAAATGACAATCCTCAGCCCAAGTTTTGTTTGTTTCTTGAAGCAAGCATGAAAACACATGCATCAGAGAGAGACTTGAACCAAACCAACCATACAAAAACCTTTTGATCCGTTGACGAGCATAGCATAGTCATTTAGAGCCGGGATTACGTTATTTTTCCCTAAAGAAATTCAAAAGCTTCTATATATTACTTATCCTACTTTCACAGTGCGCTATACACAGAAGCAAAATTAGATTAAATTGCAGACAAATAGAAAGATAACTACAAATTACAAAATACTAAGGCAAGAAAGATATTTAGCATAACAATATTGCTATTTTCATCTGAACCGTTTTAACAGTTATTATCTCATCACATGTTGTCTGTCCACTTAGACTGGTTGGTTGCTTTCCCAATAGGAAAGGCTTTTGTACTCAGAGGTTCCCACTGAACGCTTCCAGTTACTCTTACCCAAAGGGGGACCACTGTTGTAATGGCGCTTTCTTTGCTTATGTTTCTGGCCAAAAAACAAAATCAACCACTCCGATTTCCTAAATCATAACTGGGAGTTGAAATGTAATTTGGGTCCACGACCGTGTCACCCTCCAGTATTCGCAGAACCTTGAACAAACAAGACAAGTATGCCATCAAAGATCAGGTGGGGGGAACCAAGAGTGGTATAACGTCATCAATGTGTGAAGTTAGTATTCAGCATAATATATTGGAAGCCATTGCTATTCTTAGTTCACACATAAGAAACCATCAAGGTTGATTTCATAAAAGTTAGTGTTCAACACTGACAACACATGAGGAATTCCTTCTAGTTCCTGATTGACTCTTGGATTACGATGTAAGATTTATTATTGTGGCTCATTTAAATAAATGTTATTTGATTTAATAAATAAAGGACACAAAGATAATTGGTTACAAAGAGAAGTTATTAAAGGATAATTGTTAATAAAACAATTATTTTAAACGTATAAAAAAGATAACTGTTAATGTATACAGTTATATCAGTTATATTAAAAGATAACTGTTGATAGGTGCAGTTATATTAAACGTAATGATTCAATTTTCTTATAAAGAGAGATATCTAGAAAACTGAATAACATCATTGTCTGCCGATGAGAGTTGTATCTAATCTCTATCAAAGAAGATACAAGAATTGAAAAGGTCAAGACTCTGAGAAAGTATTTTGCCATTAAAGGATCTTCCCCAACGACTCTACGGAAATATTCTACCATTAAAAGGTTTTATGCAATTATGGACAAAAGTATATTTTTGTAAAACTCATGAATTTCTAAGATCCTTTTTCATGATTCTTGATATGATTGTTACTGAACATGAATTATAAATTAATGCTTACATACAACCTATAAGGCTATGATTGCTTAAATCAAGTTTTAGTTTACGAAATATGAAATTGTAGCCCACTCAAGTAAAACATGAGCAAACAAAAATATCTGTTGAATTGATTCCTTACCTGTGACATGCGTGGTCTAGAATAAGGATCTCGTCTTATGCATAATGAGGCAGCATGCAGCATGCAATAGACCTCATGCTCAGAATAGTGACTTCCCAACCTTGGATCAATCAGTTCCTCAATGGCATATTCTTCTAATAGTGGCCGTGCCTGTTTCATATCCAGATGCTCAAACAATTACTCAAGGCAAGGCTTGAACAAAGAAAGAAACTCATGGTCCACTGTTTATCTATTGAGTACCATGCTTCTTATTAAATGGCCTTCATCTCAAAATGATGCCAATATATCACACAATTAAAAATCATAATAAATTAGATATGAATATCATTTAACTTACCCACTCAGAAAGACACTGTTGTCCCTTCGGTCGATTGAGATCCACAGCCTTTCGTCCTGTAACAAGTTCCACCAATACCACACCGAAAGAATAAACATCAGCCTTTTCAGTTATTTGGCCGCTTTGAGCATATTCCGGAGCCAAATACCTACATGGCACCAACAAAGTTAGTTGAATTGTTGATATTGTACCGACTACCTAGACAATGAAACTAAATAGGATTAATGCACTACATACCCAAACGTTCCAATTACTCTAGTCTCCACTCCTGTGTCACCATCAGGCTGCCACCTTGCCAGTCCAAAATCACCAACCTTGAAGAATTTAACACAATTATTTAATGAAGTTAAAACTTTTGGGAAAAAAAGATAAGTAGTGGCGCCTTTCATATATAAACTATAAAACTGCTGGCTGCAAAAGCACAAAGCAGGCAAAACACAACCCTACCAGTGGTTCAAAATCATGAGTGATAAGAATGTTGTTAGGCCGCATGTCACGATGGATAATGCAACCCACTCTGCACTCTTCATGAAGATATCGCAACCCTCGAGCAGCTCCAACAGCAATTTTTTGCCGGGCAGACCATTCTAATGGTTCTCGCTGTCTCCCTGAAAGACATCCAAGTAATTTCAGTTAACAAATCAAGCCAGTATCAGTAAAATGTATCCCTTTATAATATATACTATATGATATTGTAATCATTGTATTTAATGTGAAAATAACACTATCTTTAAATATTCTGCATTACTATAGTCCTCAACAAGAAAAGTCCTACTCCAGCCCATGGTTTGGCAGGCATAAGAAACTATTCAAAATCATCACAGAAACATAATCACAAACTATTGGAAATATGTATGAAACTAAGTTTTATCTAATAGTCTAAGGGCTCAGGTCTCATTAGCTTCACAAAAATGAATTTACTATATCAAATCAACTTCCCAAATTTTAAGATGATGCATAAATTTTCAAGTAAACCTATGACCTTGGCCTTTTATGGACTACACGAATATTGCATGTTAAATGACTTTAGTAAGTTCAAACCAATTCAAAAACATGACTCTGTCATGACAGAACTTGGTCTGAAAGCAAAAGAAATTACCATATAAATGAGAATCCAATGATCCATTACATATGTACTCATATACCAATAGCCTTCTTTTATCCTCTATACAGAACCCAATCAACATAACAACATTTCGGTGCTGAGCACAGCTCAGGACTTCTACCTCCGAGCAGAATTCTAGGTCACCCTGAGAACTAGCCAATTTATGTTGCTTGACAGCAATGACTTGTCCATCTGGCAGAAGCCCTCTGTGAACAGATCCAAATCCTCCTTCTGCCAAGAAATTGGCTTTTGAAAATCCACCTGTGGCAAGCTCCAATTCAGCATAGCTGAACCATCTGGGAGGTTTTCCAAAAACAGGAGCCTTGTGTTGACAGATTGAACATAAGGGAGGTGGACCAGGTGGGGTATTTCTAGATAATGCCACCGCTTCTCTTACATTTCCACGGAAATCGTAGTCGGTCTTATAGGTTGAGATTTCAATTTCAGCTTCTCTATCAAGTCTTGAGAACTTTTCTAGCAAAGCTCTAGTGGTAGATGATTGAAGCCTATTATAAGATTTTTCTGTTCTTTCTTCCTTGGGTTGACATGACTGTTGATGCAAATGTAAATCAGTGATCCATGGCTGGAATCTCAAGCTTGTTGAAGATGTGGACAAATTTTCACTGTCTGGTTCTGATATAGAATCATCAAGTCCTGGATTTTCTTTGATAGTTTCCTCTTTCTTTGACTCACCATTCATCTCAGAGATGAAGAATGGTGAAGTTCCTTGATCAGAGCTTGAAACCGAAGAAGTACCAGCTTCAGTTGTAGTAAATGGTGTCCCTAGCTCAGGGCTGCTAGTTGGAGTGACAACTGGTCCTTTTATGGAATTTAAAGAATCATTCTTCTTCTTAATTTGATTTCCAGGCATCTCATTATGTTCAGAAGGTAATGGACATAATTCTTCAAAATCCTTCTTTTGTGTTCCAACCAAATTCAAGCGGAGTACCTTGGGTTGGGAACGCTTCATAACCACGATGTTGCACTGCAGCTCTTCCATACACTGTTTTTCCTCATGTTTGAGCTGCCTGTAAAGAAATAAACACCAAAATACCAACTGAATTATAATCTCAGATCAATATAATAGTAAAAACTAAAAAAAAAAAAAAAAAAAGAAATAAAGATTTTATCAAATATGTTTCATATTACGATAGCATCCCTTTACGTGGGGAAAAATATTAAAGAATATTACTTGTCTAATACAACCCAATTGGCTTGGGATTTCTTGGCTTCCGCAGCCACTGCTCCACATGGTGATCCAGAAACAATTTTAATCTTCACATTTATCTGTTGAATAACTGTTAGGTTGGCATATGGATGCAAACACAACATTCACTATGAGCTTCTTACATCCGGGCCACTAACCTTGTTAGGATCATAGACATCATGGAGCTGAAGGATCATTTGAGAGCAAGAATCAGTGATATCACTCTTATGTTCTGAACTTGATGATCCTGAAGTAGACTTCTTCTGACCATTGGCACAGTCACCAGCAAACCTTGGAAAACCCCATAATCTTCGGCCTACATATGTGCAGAATAATAGGAAGGTATACATAATAAAGGAAGAGTGAAGGCTCAAATGCCCAATCAAAAATAACAACAGAGTGAAGGTTCTATCATGCAGATCTAGACTTCAAGCTGAAATAAAAGACAGGTAAACTAGATAAAGCAATAGTAGATAACTATACTCATTCACAACCAAGAAAGTAAAACAATCATCGCACAAGGGGGGATTACATGTCAGCCTGCTATCTATTTGTTCATATTACAAAACGAAACAATTGGCATGATAAAGTGAATGACATACTCAATAGGATTTTACTAATTTCTTATTTACTTGTAAGAACATAGGCATCAAAATTACCATACGGCAATAAAGAATATCTGACAAAAAGAGCACATGGATAAACAAATGAAGGCGAAAAATGGATTACCTGTACTTTGTGAAGGTACAACCACTAGCAGTGTAATGCAATCGCCAGGTTGCACAACATGAGTTAGGGACCAAACAAGAGCAGTCTTTGGAATTTCCTTTGAAGCCTTAACGGCAACAATAACCTTTTCAGCTCCATCAGAACCTTTTTCTTGCTTCCCTCGCTTCTGTTGTTCTCGACTCATCATCAGCACCAACAATCCCCAAAAAAACTTCCTTGCTCAACAGATATCACTCAATAACCATCAAACCCACATGTTCCTATATTCTAAACAACAAGGGGGAGAAACAAAAGAACATGTTTAACATCACTAGTTTTCCCTCACCTTGTCAAGCACCACTAGAATTATTATATATGTAAACCACTAACCAACATGCAACATGTCTCCAATCAATGACAGAACAACCACTGACAAGACCTTCAGTGCTACAAAATGGCTAGTAAACTTTTATCAAAACCATGGCTTTCGGTCACCAACAGGATGGATTCTGCAAGTACGCTACCAAAATAGAATCAAATCTGTGAAGAATCATATACCCTTTTTGCTCAGAAAGCAAGACGTTGGATCCTTCAAGCTTTACCAAGTACTATGTATCTCCAACAAGGTTAAAGGCACTGCACATGAAGGCCCATGAGACAATCCATTACAAGAGAACAGTTACAGACACTAGCTGTGCTGTGGAGTCTTCAAATCACCCTCCACAAGTCAAAACATTTGGCTTCAATTAGTTGTTTTTACTTTTGATAAGACTCTAGAGGAACCCCCGGCCAAAGATTCCACTACAGAAATAGTAGCATGTCCTTCACATATCAAGAGTTTCAATCACTTATTGATACGACTAAAGGTAAAGAGGTCGTCTGGCTCTCCGGGTCACTGAAAGTTCAGTATCAATTTTCACCCTGCACAGTCCCGGAAGAATCAAGTTAAAAATAGTGGTAATAATCATATCAATAATGCAAAGAGTCTAAAGAATAAAAAATGCATTTGAATGTGAGACATAAAGATAGGCAGATAGCTAATCACTAGCAACCACCATTTTATTGCTTTAGAATATCAAAAACATCATTGATTACTAGAAAACAAGAAGAGAGATGCCCCGAGTAAGATACAAACGTTTCATTTTCTCTATTATTATATTGCATTCACACATTTTACCAATCCTCAGGACACTGAACATCCAGCAAAAATATAACAACAAAATAGAACAAATACAGTAACAAGGACAAATAATAACGCACACTTTACTGTTTATGATTATTATCATTACCATCAGAGCCTGAAAATTTTCAACGAAAACCAGCAGAGTTATTTTACTTAACTTCAAAACGGTTCTTCATACAAAAAAAAAATATTGTCAAGAAAGAAAAAATCAACAGTAAAATATAAGTGAACAAAACAAAGTCATCACAACCAACAAGCATTGTAAACAAAGACATGAAAACAAAGAGCCAAGGTGATCGAGCTCAAAAAAATGTTTTGAGAAATGAAAGAAAAAGAAAACGGATTGTGAGCCTTTTTTGATGGTTCAGAAAATTTGGAAAAAGCTCATACAAAGCTTTCCTTGCTTGCTTGCTTACTTTGTTGCAAATATGTCTAGCTAAATGGCACAGAATGAAAGGAAAGCAAGAAAATGGGTGCGAAAGGGGCCGAAAAAGTGAAACGTTAAAGAGAATGGAGAGAGTGCAAAAATGGGTGAAGAGAAGAAGAGGTTGAGTTTGTTGGTTACTTATTTGAGTGACCAATGGAGATAGAGACATGGCGAAGGGAGGACAGAATGATATATTAAATAAATAAGTAATTTATTATTAGTAGAGTATTATAATAATATTAAAATTTAATAAAGCGCGATGGTGTTGCAATTTGGTGTACAAGACGAAACGCTCACACATGACATGCTTTGAATGCAGAGAGAGAGAAGACAAGGGAAGGGAGGGAGAGAGTGAATCAGATATTGTGCAGAGCAGAGTTACGCTGTAAATCGCCGTCTAGATGTCTCCGTTTTGTCATCTCCCATAGTTTTCTTGGTTTCTTTTTCTTTTTTTTATTTCTGAAATGACCTCCCTTTTTCGTTTATATTTGTTATTATTATTATTATTATTTATAAAAATAAAAGGGTGTATTTCTTACTTTATTTTGTATATAAAAATGGAAAAAATATTGATATAGCACTTCAAAATATGTATGTTTAAATTGAATTATTTATCATAAATAACACTATTTTCTAAGGTGAATAAAATAGAATTAAAAATGTTTAAAATGAATGTGTGTTACTTACATTTGTTTTCCACTTTTTCTTGACCGTTATCAAACTTCTCATTATTCTATTTTAATCTCATTCTTTTCATTTTTTATTCAGCCTCCTAGTTTATTTGGATTAGCTTTAAGATGAAAAGTGATCAATTATTTTCATGATAAAGATAAAATACTAAACAATTATTAATACATATTCATAGTATCACAGTAAATTTGTGAGATATAATTGATGATTGTATGTTATCCAAACACATTATTCCACACTTCTCACACATAAATCCATTAACTAACTGGTATAAACAACTCAACCTCTGACATCTTTTTTATTTGTCAAAGACAACCACAAAATATCTTTCTTGTCTTAGTTAATAATAAATATTATATATATTATAGATATAATAGATATTATAAGAATAAAGAGATGTAAATTTTAAAATTACATATATGTATATAAATTTAATTTTATATTACAATTAATGCATCCATACATATAATAAATGTGATACTAACATTTTCTGTACACATTTTTAGACTTATTTACTCTCTAAAGGTTATAAATAACCTATTTTTTATTTATTTATTTATATGTTCTCAGTTTTTTTTGTTCAGTCTCCCGCATTTCCCATATATTTTACTCTTAACTACTAAAAATCACTATTAACCTTCTACATCTTTCTCATGTACGTGTCAAATGTAAGCGAAAAAAATACATAATACCAAATGATTGTATATAAAGAGATAATAACATTAATGTAGTAAATAAATTAAAATAATAAGAGTTATAAAATTAATTTGGTCATATAAAAAATAAAACAAAAAGTCATGAGTTTAGATCCCTTTCACTAATATTCTTAAAAAAATTAATAATTAATATTTATTAATAAAATATTATTGATTCAGTAAAGAAAACGATATCACAATCATTGAGAGAAAAGGTAAACTATACTAACACTTTCTGGGATTTTTTTTTATGCACACAACCTCACTTATTTTCTGGCATAGGAATTAACTTGTTGGCTTGGGAGGAAGTTTTATTTTCTGAAGATAAAAGGATTTATTGGATATTTGATCTGGTGAGAAAAGAACGAGAAATCATAAGTTCAAATTAATCTCTTAATTATTATTTATAACAAAATAAAAAATAATATTTATCGAAAAAAATTATCAGATCTTTTTTCCTTATACACGGTGGAGCAAGATAAAATGCGCGTATGAGAATGTATACAACATTCTATGTTCATGCTAGTATAAGAATTAGCATTTCCTTTCAGAAGATAATTTAAAACAAAACTTAAAAGAACAAACCATGTGCACAAACAGAATTTTGATGCGTAAAATTAATTTTAATGTACTTTCAATACTCTTACATTTAATAATATATTTTCAATGGTTTTAATATTCAATTTATGCGAACGTGCTACAGTTAATTAGCATGCTCCGGAAGTTATATCATATCATATATGCCAATGAAAACGCATATAACAATTCTAAATAATATTTATCGTGCTACTTTTTGTCATGTAAAATAAAATAAAAAAGTATTCAATATTTTTATGTTTTCAAAATACAGTATTAAATATTAAAAATACATATTTTTATTAAGGAGAATCGAAGATAATTAAAAAAAAAAAAGTACAACAATACACGAGAAAGGGAAAATGTTGTACCAAAATTTCTCGAATTATATAACCTATGATTCATTTGCAAGTACGTGAAATTGATATGACCGTAGTATTATGAGTTCTAAGAATTACATTAGGCTGCGGAAGAGCGAGAAAGAGCATCAGAATTCAGATGATCATGTTCTGCTTCGCCGGCGTGGTTTAACTTGAATACTAACAACTTGGGGGACATAAAGCCTGAGCTTGGTGTGCCACGACTCATTGGGGTCATCATGAGTTTGTAATCGTGCATGGACATCGACTTCATGCTTCTTTCACTTTCTCTTTCTCTTTCTTTTCCTTCTAACTACTAATTCTATATGTCCTTATCATAGTAATGTACTACTTCATCTCTATATTTAATAAAATGTACTGCTACTCATTAGTTTATAGGGTTTTAAATTTCTTGGCTTTTTAAAATTCTTAATCTAAAATTTGATTTGTTAAATTTCTTGAACTTTTTATTCATTTTTTAATCCTTCTCATCAATGTTGCAAATAGAGTTGTTTCATTATTCATTTTTTTAACTCGTCTATCATAATGTGTGAAATGCAGCTAATTCCACTACTCTTCGATTAAATCAAAAACAGAAATATATATTTTTTATTCGTAAGAATCAAAACAGACTTATAAAAAACTAACACATACTAATATAGTATCGTTTAACTAACTGACTTCATTGATAAAATTCAATATTTGTCAACGTAAACTAAAGTTGTTTCAATTTTTTCCACATAAACTAGTAGTTTAAAAATTTGAAGAAAGGAAAGATTGTGGCAAGATAATAAATTGTGAAAGCATTGAGTGCACTGCAGGCTGAAGGGCAGAAATAGAAGACAGTGCATAGTAATATTGTCCATTGTTATCTCTAATCCCCAATCCGAAATCGACTTTTTGAAGCTTCATGTCATAAAATAATAAATGCCGCAGCGGTGAAAACTTTAATAAAAACCCACCGTCACGTCAACTTAGCATTCAACGCTTGATGGTTGCCTCGCTCGCTTCTTCCAAATCCAAACCCAAAAACAACAATGAGCAGAGCACAGAGTTATTCAGTGCTTGCGGTACCACACAACTCCACTGGGGACCCACTCGCCGTTACCCATCGCCGTCCCGTCCATATTCACCACCGCTGTCAGCCTCGGATCGTTTCCCGATGACTAACGTTTTTCCGTCTATTACTAAATCATCGTTGTTATTTTGGCGCCACGTGTCCTCGTTTCTGTTTGTTCTGTAGTTTTCGAACCAGCTCAATTTTATATCTACTACCTCCGAAGCAAGCTTCTTCATTGTTTATTTCTTCTTCTTTTTTTTCCTTTATAGTAAGTTATTTATCTATTTGGGGTGACAGACATTAGAATTAGAAAACGGAATTAATATATATATATATATATATATATATATATATATAGTTTCTTCTTCTCCTAATTTATATATATACTTGGACTGTGGAATTTAAACCTTTGTCATGCGTAGGAAACAATTTTTAAGTATGGTAAAAAAGACAAAAAAAAGGTGTTGCTGAATCAGCAAGCTGTTACTTGCTAAACAATTTACATGGCAATTATGAAATATATGATTTGGCTTTGGTCAAGTTGTTCTTGCTAAACTACAACGGCTTAATTAATTTTCCTGTCTGTAATTTATAGACTTCGTTAAATGTTAAATAGTAGTAGTACTATAGCAAGCATATTACTTACATGCACGGGATTTGTGAGTAGTCTTTTGTGTAAAGGAAAAAGCACCCATTAATATGTTTGCTTCCGTCCTTTGTTTTTACCTATTGTTTATGTGACGTGATTTGTGGGAGGATGCACGGGAAAATATTGACCATTAATAAAAAAAAAAATGTAGTATGTTCGGAATATCGTATGCACGACCCACATTCGTTTTAAATATTTATTCACGAAGAAATAGTTTGTGAACTTTTAAATGGCTATGCATCCAAGCTTTGATTGGACATTTTCAGAAGTATAAATGTGAGATTCATTATATATTTCTAATTAAAAGGCAACAGTTGGATGACATTATCTTTAAAATCACAATTTTAACATTTGAATCATTTACATTAGGCCTAAAATTCGTTTGGGTCAGAATTTTTACAGGTGCGAGTTTTTATCCATATTTGTTTTTACCAGTCGTACGTTGATTTTGTTTCAAGATGGGTTTCAGTGAGGCTCAATTTCAAGAGGATGATTCTTCAAAATTACAAGTCACTGAGTTGGACTTGCATTTATTAAAGGCTTTCTAGCCGATCAACAAAAAAAGGCTCTCTACTATATTAGATAACCATGGATCAAGAATCAAAATGACTATATCAGATTGTATCACATGTAAACACACGTTGTGACTTGTGAGAGAAAAGGAATTATTACATTTTAACTGATTTAAGAGAAGAGATATTGTTCCTTTAAAAGGTTCTAAAAAACACTCTACTTGTCAATCCTTTTGTGCCTTGTACCATTTACCCTAAAAGGATAATAAGATCAACCCTGACATAGTGACATTATACAGCTTCCTACATCTCACATTCAAATGCAACTACTAATTGCCAACCAACTTTTGAGATGGTAATCAGCATCAGACTCATGATCAACCACTCTCATTTGTAAATATCAGAGCTCTTTTCTTCATACAGTTATTTTATTACTTTGCTGAAATTGTCATTAACTAGTCTATCGACAAAAAGAAATGTTTTTGAAAATGTTGGTTTTCTATTTTGTAAAAAACTTTAAAAAATCCTGTTAGTAACTTAGTATGCATTTCTTAAAAAACAAACAATACAGAGTAAATCGTTTAAAATCTCACTTTTGAATTGTCTCTTACGACAAAATCGTGAATTATTTAATGTGGTTGATTAGTGTGTGGGGCCAAGTTGGGATTTGGATGGTTATAGATCATTTAATGCTGCTTGGGCATTGCTTACCCTCAAAGATACTATTGTCTACAGACATCCAATTTATGCTATGGGAACTCGATCTTCTTTCACTGTTCTTGCATTGATGTGACCAGCTAGCTATTCATGTTCTTACTTTCAAATGCTGAGGTTCAAAGCAAATGCAACGGCACAATTGCTTCGGATTTCAGTTTCTTTGACATAAATAGCCAATTGAGAAGAAAAAAAACTTAGCAAATATATTTTTACGTCCCTTTATTTTAGTTTGTTTAGGTCACTTGGGGTCGCTATCCTAGAACCTGTACAGTTTAAGATTTTTATTTTTTTAGAAAATAAATTAGTGAGAAAGACAACGTGGTTTTATTTTATTTTTCTAAAATTTGTATAAAATTGATAAAAAAATATATATTGTTTTTATTTTCTTCATTCCTTATATACCTTTTTTTTTTTAAAAAAAAATCCTTCTACTTTCATTTTTTATAATCTATCGTTTACCCATTTTATTTTCACAGTTAACAGTCTTTCATTCTCTTATATATTCGAAGCCTCCATTAGTCCATTGTTTCCTTCATCATTTTCTTTTACCTCTTGTTTGTTTGGGTATAATTAAAGTGAAAGAAAATGAGAAAGAAGAAAATACGATAAAAGTATTAAATTTCTATTTTGTTTGAGATGGGAAATGAGAAACAAAAAGAAAGAAAATTGTTTGAGATGGGAAATGAGAAACAAAAGGAAAGAAAATTATTTCTTTGGAACCCATCCAAAAATACTTTCCCCCTAAATTTGAATGAAATAAGAGGAAAAAATATTTCTCTATTTTTCTTTATTTTTATAATATAAAATTAAAAGTTTAAGAAATAATTTTTGTTAAGAAAAAATTAGATAAACAAATTTTAAAATTATTATAATTTTTTAAAATAATTCATTTTTTCCACCCTCTTTTTCTACTCATCCAAACAAACAGAGATAAATTCCGCCACCTCCTAATTCATTTCTATTTCTATCAATCTAAATAATATATCTTTTTCTTTTTTTTTACTTCTATTAAATACTTTCAATTCAATCAGTTAAATAATCAACATTCACCTTGTAACTTTGATCCAGCTTTTAACTTTCAACTATCTTACATGCTAATTTTATCAAAGGCGTCCTTAATATTCAACTATGCTTTAAGCAAGGTTATCCCCAGTATAGAACACCTATAACAAATAGATAAATTGAACATATTTTAATTTGCAAAAGATCATAAAACTATAATTTTTCATGTTGTTTATCTTTTTAATACTTTTTCAATATTCAATTGAAAAAGATTTGGTATGTCAAAAGCATCAAAAGTATAAAACCAAACACGGATGAGATTCAAGTCTTAGGATAGTTGCGTTAAACATTTAGATAAAAAAAATTGCGTTATAATAATTTTATTTGACTTAAATAGGATAATCTTTGATTAAATAGTACATTTGGTCTAAAAAAAAGCATAAAAAGTATGTCTGATATTTTGTATTAAATAATTAACATAATTAATTAGAAAGATTTGACATTATTGTGGTGTTTTATTTGTCCCTATCATTTAACATAAGTATGGATCATACACATAACATATACTAATGATTGAACATTGATTTCTCCCTTTAAAGTGCCTTTTCTCCCTCTCCTCGATCTATTTATTACTATTACATTTCAATTTGAAGCACATGGGGCCTTGACCCTTGAGTGGTTAATTTGGTGAAAGGGTGAAGAAAGTGCGTCCAAACTACTACTAAATTTTCAGTGTAGAAACTTTTCATAATGATTGATTGAGCAATTATTTTAACTTGTTGATTAGCATCGTTTTTAGCACACAAATAAAAGCACTGGTTACATGACAAATCAGGAGCTATTAAGGAGGGATTAGGAAAAATGTTAGGTGAACTAGTAGGGCACTGGAATAAGCTAGTAATCTTCATAATTAAGATCATTTTCGTTTACAGTGTAATGTGGCCTACATGTACTATGCATATTTTCTTTTTCTTATCTGGTGCTAGATGCTGGCCCTTGTGTGTTAGGGAGACACGACTGGACAGGCTTCAACCGTGTAAACTCCTTTTCATAGGAATGCCATTTTGCATTTTATATCTGCTTCGATCATCTGTTTCATATAAAGTGAACATTGATATTTATATGTATTTTCCATGAATGGGAAAAATTGAGCCTAATCATGAATTAATTTTCAATTTAATTTATCATAAAGGGCAAGCAGAACCCCTCTTGAGTAGTTTGTGTGTAAGTAGTTTCATATATACTCATGATTAACAGATTTACAATATATTTCTTGGTTCAATTGATGCCTAATAAGTGATTAAAACTCTAAAGCTACTGTATATTTAATTAAAACATTCCACACTGGTTCATATGCTTTTTTCTTTTCTTTTCTGAATTAGTCAATACTTTGAAGGGGACAGAGCAAAAGGTAGGGGCATAGGGCAGTGAGGCAGGACTGCCTAAGCAAAGACTCACATGCAAATACATTGGCCCTACAACTATAATAGACAGCTCAAGGATTATTGCCAATCATCTTTAAAGTCACAAACCTACTTATACAAAATCCACAACAACAGAAAAATAAAATAAAAATTAACCCCTCCAAGCTCTTAACAGTTTTGTGCTCAAGTGTTTCACTGGCTCAATAATGCAAGGCATCATGGGTGGGCCACTTGGAATTTGTGCCCACATGCAATTCATACCATGCATGGTGTCCAAGGTACATCCCCATGTTTTACCTTGTTCTATGAAAAAGATGAGAGAAGGCTAGGTTAGCCCCCACTGGAGGCTCTTTATTGCTATCCCAGCATTCTGAAGTTAATGATTCCATGTAAACTGCAAAGTGATGAGAAGAACCATGTAGTAATAATTGTGGCCATGAACCAGGTCCATGAACATCCAACATTTTACAATCTGCAAACCCAGTAGACATCAAACCTTGTCTTGTTATGATAATCAAAAAAATATTCTGATTCCAATCCATTATGAAATCTAAATATGGTAGATCCATTTCCTCTCTTTCTCCTTTTTGGCTTAAATTTTCCCCCTGTTCCTCTCTTCTTTTTATCTGATATCAAGTTGATGCTACGGACCTCATTCCCCTATTATATGTATTGTACTACTGTATGAATTTCTTTGGTGCAGACTATGGTACTAGGACAAAAAAATATTGTTCTGAACAAACACATGGAATATGTTGACTAATTCATGTCCCTTTAACCAAGCTGATTGTTCTTTTTTACTTTTGCACTAAATCTTGGCTGCATTCATTCGTGTCGCATGATTGTTTGGCCTCCCCCATAAAAGCTACTATTCATGTCTTGCAGTTTTAACTTTTAATAAATTACTTGATTCAGCCTTAACGTAAATTAGATTTCGTACTTTCTCGATGTTGGTTAAAGCCTTACTAAAGGATAGCCTCCGGGAGCAATTAAAGTGAAAAAGTATGCCTTTTATTGGTCACCTTCCCTTATGGGTCATTAGATAAAAAAAACCATACGAATGCTACTTTCTTTTAAGGAGCCATCTTAATCCACCCAACTAGCCAATTTACAAGGAACTAGACTGCATTTATTTTTATGTATACGAATTGTAGATGATATCAAAAAGTTTATAATACTCATTCACACATTTTATTTCACCATTTAGGTTTCTTTGGTAGCTAGAGTGTACTCTAATATCTAAATACATTTCCCTTACTATTAGAACAAATTAAATAAGCACCACATCTGTGTCATCCCCCTCCATGAGATTTCTAAAATGAAAAAATTACTAGGCTTTCAATTTCATACAACAATAAGAGGCCCGACTCCATTTGGAATCGAACGAGACCAACCCAACTTCATTTAGAGTTTTGAGACCGTTTGGACCTTTTGTTTATTTCCTTTATTTGAATGACCCAAAATTTAGCAAAATATTATTTCATGTGCAATGACTAAAAAAAAGACTTCTTGGACCGTAAAAAATAACCCAAAAGAGCCTCTTGGACCATGACAACCTTCAAATATGCCTTGTTCTCCAATCACTATCAGTAAGCTGCACTGCACCTATATTGAACCTCATTCTGTCGTTTATACTTCAGTATGTGGGTGACATTATATTATATCTATAAACTGTATCATTCAATACTTTTCGTGTCTTCCGTGTAACAATTGGTTTATTTTCTTCCAATTGATGTATATTATATCTATAAACTGTATCATTCAATACTAAAGAATGTGTATCATCTTTAGTTTCCAGTCAATTTGTTCAAACTTTGACTTCAACTTGCACTCAAAATAGTATAATAGACTTTGTCAATATATTTACTTTTTCTCTGCACCTCTATTCATTACTTAATTTGATCAGAAAAATTCTTCCAAGAGGTAGCTAAACAAAGGGATATGTTTCTACAATTGTGTCAATCTGTTGCGTACTTACTGGCTTTGCATATGTTATTTATGGTTAGTTTAAATTATCTGAAAAGTAGTTTGGATTTATCAACAGTTTTTTGCTTCTTAAGAAAATCTTAAACACAGTATTGTGGATTTCTTCATGCGGCATCTTGGTTTTAGTTCTCAACATTGAAATACTATTGTTGTAGCTAGCAGGCTAAAATCACAAATATGACCCGATCTCGAACCCTGGATTGTTCATGAATGAAATGACACTATCTGTGACTTTATATTGTCTATTTGTCTTCAAGGACTTGTCCATGTGATGAATACATTTCAAGATTTAACACACTTCTTCCTAACTATTGTAAAAACAACAGAACTAACAAGATTCTTTTATGTGAATAGAGGAACTCAGATAGGAAAGAGCTGGGAGAGAATTGAAAATGTGAGGTGAAAAAGGTTTCAAGTTAGTGAGTCTCTTTTAAGAATGTAGAAGTTAGGGGAAACAAAGTGAAATCTATTACCCTTGCAAAACAAAAAATGTGAGACGTAAACTTTAGAACAAAAAATTCAACGCAAAGAGCATACAGTTCATACATTGGATATTGTACATTGTACAATGACCCGTAAATAGGATTGGATTAACTTGTCAAATGGCTTTATGAAATAGAACTTCCATTACTTGTAATAGATTATGTTGCTGCTGGGGTGGCTTGAAGAATTGCAATAGAAGAGAATTAAAGAAGATGAAATTTTAGTGTTACCTAATTTCAATTTACAAACGCGTGTATTATGAATTTTCCATATGTAAAAGCTAACATGTAGTTTCAGTATGATGATTTTCTCCTCATGACCTTAATACTGTAAACTTCCCCTCAATTTGTACATGTTATTCTCTCAAGGTGAAGCTATTCGCAGCATTGCTGTCGTACCCCACCCACACGTACGTATCACTAAAATGGGGGTGAATATCATGGTATACAATTACACATATTACATATTGAGATTGCTTAGTTAAAAAAATTCAAATGTAAACCATCAACATAACATTAGTAGCCAATGAACATGCACAAACCAACACTTCCCTTGCCTTCTCTGCAGTCACATCTTGATTTCCTAGAGAAGATCTTAATTAAATTTGAAAAGAGGGACAACACTAACAAACCAATGGTCTCCCCAACTCTTGGAAATGCAGAAACAAGATATATGAGAATTGCATAACTCAAAAGAAAAAAAACAAACATAAAATTATTCATACAAATGAAATTAAAAAAAAAAAAAAAAAGAAAGAACGAAAGGAAAAAAAGTTGTTAGACTTGAAACATTGGTTCTCATAGAATATGCATCATAAAAGAAGATAAACAAAATTGGCATGATTGTATAGAGAAAAGCGAATTAGAGAGAAGAATAAAGCAAGGCAAAGCAATAATACAAGGAAATAATTGATTGACGCATCAAATAATACCTCCACTCCTCCAATAGAGTCATTCGCTGACATAAAATTAGCGTTATGAGCAAAATCTCAAGGAAAAAAGAGTTTCATAGAAAGAAATAAGAGAATGCTAGTGATGAAGATTGATGAACATTATTTTATACGCAGATGGCTTACAAGTATCATGGTTATCATAAGCAGCAAACATATCATACTGATTGCAACGTTAAAAGTGGATGAATGGGTCTCTAAATCTAAAGCCATGAAATTCCCTTCATGCACAATGACACTTCCCAACAAAATCGACTTTGGCCAATGTATCCTGACATTTCTTCCTTTCTGGTATCAGAAGGCATCAACAAATTCTTCATCCTGAACTTTCGAGAGAGAGAAAAGGAGAAATGAAGCACAAAAAACATAACATGGAAATGACCCCCACATAATAAAAACTATCCTTAACAGTTCAACAAAAACAAATGCAAAAATCTGCCATGTATAATAAATATTGACAAAAAATAATTAAATTAGTAGAAGAAGAGAAATTTCAAGAATCCAAACCCGTTTAAACAATACCCAGAAGAAGAGAAGAAGAAAAAGAACAAATAAAACACATTCAAACGAAAGTAATCAGAAAAAAAGAGGAAACTAATAAAGCGAAGCGGATACTCATCTTAGCGAAAGATAAAAAATCGAAGCAGTAGGCATTTGCAGATCCGAAACATTGACAAAAAAAGGAGAGGAAGAAAAGATTGACAAACATATTTAAAGCTTTGAAAGAGTGAATGACAGACAAAATATGTAAATGAGATCAATTCTACATAGAAAAATGTTTGAATAAGGGGAGTGTGTAGTAGTTACACATGAACAGTTGAGAAAAAGGATAATAGATGGTAATTTCTTAATTAATTTACGGACAAAAACGTCAAACTAAATGTGTACAAAAAAAGAGATATTCTCTTTATATATTGTTATAGATATTAGATTAATTTATTTAATTAATTGATTAAATGCACAATTAATTAAATATAATAGATGATTTCCCTATGATTTACTTGCTTTTTAAATTTTATACCAAATCAGCTTCTAAATAATAATTATAATTTAATGGTGATATATTCAATATGAATCAAAATGATTCTTAGCATAAATTTGAGCATATTGAGTACAAAATTACGAGTATACATCAATCATATTAATACGCAATAAGAATATTATTTATATTTTTTTCAATGTAAAAGTGTTATCCGCAAGAAATTTCTCACAAATTTTCTTGTCATATACATTCGGCAGGTAATTTTTTGGCGGATTAATTTGTCTCTTTTATTTTACAGGATTTTTTTAAATACCAACATTTATTAACACAATTTGTGATTTGTATCAGTAAATAAGTTTTGACTTGTATTATTTGAATAATTTTTAATTTTTTTGTGTTATTGGAATGAAAAATTCTTATAGCCTATAGGCCTTAAAATATAATCCTAGTTGAATATAACCCCGTAAGATTCCTTGGAATCCAAATATTCCATCTATCATGCTTACGTGCAAGCTTGCATTCTTTGCCTATAAATACACCCATCTATTAGTCTTATGATCACATTCACATACATTAACTCGTTTAGGCATATATACATACAGCTATCACAAGATTAGTTCTAATGGCTGAGATTGTGGTGATTTTTGACTTCGACTCGACAATCATCGAGTGTGATAGTGATAATTGGGTTCTTGACGAGTTTGGTTTAACTGAAAATTTCTATCAGCTTCTTCCTAACATGCTTTGGAACCCTCTGATGGTTTTTCTCCAATTCATATATATATATATATATATATATATATATATATATATATATATATTCCCTTTCTTGCTTAAGCTTATTTCTAGCTATTCCCTGATAGGGATAGGGAAATAATTTTTGTTTGTTCTAAAATTTTACAGGATAAGATGATGAATGAACTTCATTCGCAAGGAAAAACCATAGAAGACATTGTAAAGGTTCTGAACAGGACTCCAATGCATCCTCGCATTGTCCCAGCCATTAAGGCAGCATATTCCCTTGGGTATATACCTCTTTTTCTTTCTCTTCTCACTCCCCCTTTATTGCATGTACAAACATGCCTAATTGCCTAGTAGGAAATTAAGAAAGGTGGATAATTAAGTATGTGTTTGATAAAGAAAAATTAATATATAATAAAACTTACTATAAAATTTGAAATCTGACACAAAAATTACCTAAAACTGCTTTGACTCAAAATCAATACTTTAACATAAGACTAAACATGTGAGTATTTATTTAAAATTAAGTTAACTGACATTGTAACATGATTTTGGATGTAGATCTGGACATGAAAGCAGACATGTAATCAGTATAATGGTGGATTTGCTATATTTTAAATTTCATTCACTCTCATGAAAGCAAACATGCATGTGATAAAATGGTTAACATGTGGCATCTTTGTACTTAAATTTATTTTCCTTGATAATGATGCTAACGTCCAAGATGGGATTATATTCAGGTGTGAGCTGAAGATTGTGAGCGACGCAAATATTTTCTTCATTGAAACAATTTTGAAGCAACATGGGGTGTGGAATTGTTTCTCGGAGGTCACTGCAAACTCCAGTTATGTTAACGAAGAAGGGAGGCTCAGAATTTCCCCCTACCATGATTATCTAAAATGTTCTCATGGATGCAATCTCTGTCCACCAAACATGTGCAAGGCAACTGCACTAATTAACTCCCACTATCACTTTAATTATTTATATGACCCAATAATTATTTCTCACATTTAATTTATTCTATCTATATACTTAATCACTTTTATGAACTATATTTAATTTATTTACTGTTTCTATATTAAAATAATAATAATTCTAATCTACAATAATCTAGTGATTATTTTTTAGATATTTAAAATAAATAGAAATTAATTTTATGTTTTTTACAATAAATTAAATAACTTTTTTTTTAAAAATAATTCTTTGAAAACTATTCAAATTAAATAACTTCTGGTTTTAATTAAAGTTTATATCTGTTTAGGTTCTAATCATTTAAAAAAACTGAAACAAATGTATAAAAAACTAAAAAAGTAATTATTTTTTAAAAAATTAATTCTTTTACGAAAAAAATTGTATAAATTGGCCCTAATTTGTTGACAATGAGCAATGAGCAAGAGCCTGTCATTGGAGGAATTATAGCTCTGGTCAAATTTTCTTTTCACTATATTCAATTATTGCACAGTCTTTATCATGGACCACATGTCAGGCTCCACTTTTCTGGTGTATGTCATTATGCCATAATCCAAGGGATCCCAACAACATAAAGGAAAAAATTTATGTTTCATGAACCATGTATACATAGAGACTAGAGTAGTGTCTATAATAATAACTTTTCACCAAAAACTAATAATTAGTTAAATTATATTAATATTACTAGCAAAGGTTCTATATATTTTTTGAAACTAACTAGCCTCTTCCATTGACACTTTTCCTAATGACGTATATATAGGGAATGATCACAGAGAGAATCCAAAATTCGGTGGATGCTGCAGGAAAGAAGTTCATCTATCTTGGAGATGGAAGTGGAGACTTTTGCCCTAGTTTGAAGCTCAAAGATAGGGATTATTTGATGCCAAGAAAGAATTTCCCATTGTGTGATTTAGTATCTGAGAACTCTAATCACGTAAAGGCAGAGGTGCATGCTTGGAGGGATGGGGAAGAGCTTTATGATGTTCTGCTCCATTTTATCAACAAAGCTATTGGTGAAGGAAACAACAATATCAGTAGTTCTACTCCAATAGTATCAGTTGATTGCAAGTTGGGGTCAATTTCAATTGAGGCTCATAAACCTTTACCTAAAGCAATCCCAGTTCCTCAATAAAACTAAAATGCAGAGGATGAAGGATGGATTTCAAAATGATTATATTTCTTGTGGCTTGTCTTCTATGTATTGCTACTTTGTTGTTGCTGTTGTTGGGGCTTTGGCCTGGTTATTATTATTGATAGTAATAATAATATAATGAATAAAAGAGAAGCTAAAAGCCTTCACTGTTGGGACTCAACTAATCAATCTTGTTATAATTTTGTTACGTAAATATATCTATAAATCTATGTTAATTTTTAGAATCTGGATTTTTATATGCATTTCAAGATTCCTGTTATTCATTTATTTAGTAGGAATTTAATATTAAATGTTGTAATATTAACAAGTTTTGAAAAAGATATAAAATTAACTTAATGATAAATAAAAAGAGAAAAAAAAGAAAAATCATAGATTCAAATTCTTCCTACAACAAAAATTAACAAATTAATAATCACTAACACCTGCGATTAAAAAACTGAAAAGTTAATAGAAGCAAGTTGGACAAATAAAGGGGAATGGTGAAATCCGCCCCCAGGCCCCCCCACCCGTTGCATGGCCATAAAAAATATATAGAATCCATACTTTTTCAATTTCTCTATATTTGAGACAAGCAAACAAGCTTTTTGGGCAGTCAAGTCAAGATTGTGGTCAATGTTTAACTAAAAAAATCAAACCTTCAACGTCGCCGTGCTTTTCCAATATTAGAATTAATAATTAATTTGTCATCTTCTATACTTTCCCAGAAAAATATTGAAATTGGTTGAGTAGTTAGTTGTTAATTTAAAGTAGAAATGCAATTGAATCAGGAAAAGCTATGTGCCTCCATGCAAATGCATCACTTAATTTGCATACTGTGGCATGCACTAAACCTCCTTTTTCTTAAATGCAAGGCGTTGTTGGATCTCACCACACCAGCTATGAAAAGAGAAAGCAAGAAAGTGCTGCATTATTAATTGCATTTCCTTGTTTTTGGAAATAACAATTTTCTTAATTTTATTTTATAGAAATAGTTTCAATTTTTAATGTATTCTTTATTATTATTAACAAATTATTGGTCTGAGTGATGATGAACTCGATCTTTGGTAGATATTTCGTACCAATGTCATGATGATAAAAAAATGTATTCTTTATTATTAAATCAATTCTTGAGACATTAAAAGGTTAATAAATCATTCAGCTATTTGTTTAATGCAATCTACGTAAAATTTACGTAATAAAAATATGCTGTTAATATTTTTCTATCGGTTTTAAAAAGCTGCAAGAAAATAATTTCCTCGTGATGCTTCTCCTTTTATCGTCCATATCTTTCATAATTGCTATCTAGTCTTTATTTTAATGAAATTAAATACATGTTTATTCTAACTCTGAATATATATTTTTTTGTCATTTTTTTTCAAAAAATTAATAAAATTATTCTCATGAAAATGATATGTACCTATTTTATGATTTCTGTCCATGCCAAGGCAATATTCCTTCATAGCGCAAGTGGTACAGGAGAAAAAAATGTGTGAAATCTTTTTTATTTTCTCATTCTAGCTAGAAGCATGCTAGTTAATAGTTTTTATGGGTTGTAGTGTTGTAATAACAATATAAATTATCGAATCTCTTGCAAGGGATCGATTTATAAATGTTTAGTGGAGTTAAAATAAGGGACAAAATTGCCTTCCTCATCCTGTTCTCTCCAGTACTTGTTGTCTAGAGAATTTGGTTTAATTTTCTCTCCTTTAAAGTTTAAACTAAACAATCACTTAGACTGAAGAACTATACTGAACCATATGAACTTAGTTGTCCATTATTTCAGAACAAAAGCAAGCATTAATTTGAAGATGACCAAAGAATTTAATGAATGGAATTATGGAATGTACCTTTCAAATCAGTATTTGCTCGATTAGTGCAGATTACCACATAAGTTGGCCGTATAAATAATTTCTAAATTGAATATGTGTTCACAGTTCACCTGCTTAATTATGAATTCTCTCCTAATTCTTACATTTGACATATTAAAGAGAATATTCTTTAGAAAATCAAATGAAGGATATATCTTTTTCTTATTTTTAAAAATTAGTTTTCATTTAATATTTTTCTTTAAAAAAATTGTTTTAATTTTTCTTCTTCTTATCTTCATATTTTGTTACTTTCTTTCATTTTTTCCTCTTCTACAATTTTTTAAAATTATTTTAATCAATATTTCAATTTCTTACATTAATATCGAATATAATAAAGTACTTACAAATCATTATTAAAATAACACTTTATTAATTATCTCTCGAATATATTGGTTAAATTTATCTTTTGTTATAAAATGCAACAATCAAATTTAAGTAAGATGATTTATAGGAATTCTACCCTCTTTGTTCATAAGTCGTATTTTTTTTCTTGATCTCTAGAATTCTAAGGATAAAATATAAGAATTTTCGCTTAACTTATTTTGGTAATAAATTAATTACTAATTTTTTAAAGTTTTAAAATGGTATTCTTATTTATTTAATTAATGAGACGTTTGTCCTTTTGAAATATTTAACATTTTTATTAACAAGGGAGTCAACTGTTGAGCAATGTGTGAGTGTAATAAATTCTTGGTATTATGTTCAATTCCTATCAATAAAAAAATACTTAACATTTTTAATTTTTAGACATAATTTTGAATTTTTTATTTATTGATTCAAGACATAAAATTTGTTCTATTAGATTCACCTACACAAAAATCATGAAAATCAACTAATGTCCAAAAAAAAGAGACATAAATGTGAAAATCACAATAAAAAAAGCTTAATGAACAATTTAAAAAGAATATGATTAGATTTTCGATTTTAAAATTGTTTATGAGATTCACTTTTTATGTAATTTTTATCATTATGTCATTTTTATGAACATTAATTAGTTCTCGTAATTTTTATGTAGATGGGATGAAGTAAATGAGATAAATTTTACATTTTGAATTAATAAAAAAAATTAAAACTGTCTCAGAAAATAAAAAACGATAAGGTCCAAATAAAATAAAATAAATTGTTCTTTTTCATAGTCTTTAAGGTGTGTTGGGATATGAGATTTAAGCATGTGGTGTGCTATTCAGACTCAAAACACACAGCTGAGCTCGTTACGGGGCCTTCACCTATTTATCATCTTTATAGTATTGATATTTCAAATTGTATCACATGTGGAGAAAGGGGGACCAATGCCAAAACGGTAGCATTTTTTTGTTTAACTAGATGAGGCCCATAGAGATATAAATCACCTGTTGTAGTTGATGCCATGGGTTCAGCTTTTCCACGTAACTCGTGTTTTTCACTTTTTTCTCTCTCTTTTTTTCCTCATACCTCTTGTAATAGAAAGAAAAATTCCTTCATGGCTTATTTCTATAAACTTACCTAATCCAACACAAGTTCATTCACAAATATTGAAATTTAAATTTAATAAATTTGGTTATATGTCTAATTTCCTTGATTAAAGTTCAACCCTTTGAATTAACCCCAATGTTTTAATCTCTTAAGAGTCAAGATGATTGATTTAAACATTAAAATTAGAAATCCACAATAGCACATTCATCAAGAAGTTCTATATATTTCTAGACTCATCTCAGTATTAAGCAATCTAGCTCAAGCTCAACTACATTTTCAAAGATTTCTAATTATAAACACAACTTGAAATCATTCAACTAATAACCAATCACTAAGGAGTATTAGGAACATATAATATCACTCAATATTACCATGAATAAAACTTGTAGGTTCGATTACAAAGGATTCTCGTAGAGTTAATATCTTTAACCTTAAGGAATTTAACATAACAAGAGTAAAAAAAATAGAATTAAAGAGGAGACGATGTTGGAGGTGAGTGACTACATTGAATAGAAAAGTTAATTACTCAAGAAATTAAGCATCATCATCATCTTGTATGTCAAACGCCACTTTGAAAAGAATAATCGACACTACACACATCATGCCTCCTCCTTTCGCTCAGTATCTGTTTTGGCGTTTTCTCTTTCGGTATGAAAAAATGATGTGGATTTAGTTAGTTGAAATGGGATGCAATTTAGTAATAAATAAAATCGCAGTGTGGCTATTTATTCTTTGCCATAAGCCTTTACATACACACACGTAATATATTCGTTCAATTGAGATAAGCTTAAAAATTTGACAAGAGGAATATCTCCATTTTTCGTTCACATGGGCTGACATAACACCCATCAATCAACTCGAAGCATCTTGTTTATATTATCTCTTATGCTTATTGATTTGATTTATATTTTGGAAACAGAGAATTTGAGTTACTCAATTTAGTGGCAGCGCAATTATTTATAGATATATAGAGATGGGATTAAATGTACACATATTAAGAAAAGTTGGGTCTATTTATTCAACAAACGCTGCTAATTTAACAACAGGGCAAAGTTAGACAAGACTAAAGAAATTCTGTGCATTGCCACATTATTTTTCCTGTGGATTAGTCCACGTCCATTTAAAAAATAGACCATTCTAGTGCATATTGAGACTTGAGAGTTAGTGTTCGTCTTTTTATTTGATATTTTATACTATTTTCTTGAACAACAAAGACCCTAATTTGGCGTTCAATGCAGGCCCCAACATTGAGCAATTAGTACTACTACCAGCAGATATGAGCAGAACAAAGATCTTAGGCAGAAGTTAAGCACTCAAATTGTATTTACAAAAGAAACATAATATAACACAGAAAAAGGGCAGGGTATTTGATGTACAGAAATACAGGTTGAGTGCTTCATGCAGTTGATCAGCTTCCTTTTTTTTTAGCTATCAACTCAAAATTCAATAGTAAAATTATCCCTGGGTGGACAATCAAGTAACTAATTAATTAATGGTTACATAAACGGGAAATGTGAAATTTTAAATTTATTCATTGACAAAAGAAGTAATAGAAAGATCATATGAACCGTAAATAAATTTTTATTGTATCTATTGCCAGTAAAATGAACTTTTCACCTCATCCTGTTTATGTACTAACCTGTGTTGAAACTTTATATGATTGTAAGGGTTCAGATCTTTTGAATATGTAGTTTTGCATTTGTTATGAGATTCATGTGTGTCAGTATGTGGCACATTTTATATTTTATACATATAGCTTAAAACGTTTAATTAATGTTGCAATTGAAAGAATGTCGCTCAGGTTGTTGGACACAAGACAACTGATGGATAGTTTATAGTTATTGAAGGAAACTAATTAAAGCCAAATCCTTGGTATTATCAGACTTGAGTTCTTGTTTGATCACCTTTCTAAACTGAGTTTGATCATTGTAAACAATTGCATGATTCAATCAGGACCTTCCAATTTTTCAGCCATCAAATAAGTCTAAGTGGATTAAGGGTGATCATCCATCAAGGTTAAAATATATTGCTTACCATGATGTGTCTAATGGTGATAAGGACCCCTATATCACTGTCAATTAAGTCAAAAAGAAAAATCACCAACATAATGTGGATTGGAAGAAAAACATAGCTTTCTTATGACTGGTCAAATGATAAGCGAGTTCTAAAGAAAATTTTAAAATATTTTTTTTACTCTTTTTATAAATATATATGACTTTTTTTTATTAATATATGAGGTTGTTTTCCTTTATAAATATTAATAATATTTTTTTTTCTGGTGGACCTAAAATATAATCTTTAGTTGTTTTACTGTTGGGTCAGTCCTCACCTTTATCATCTTAACCAAAGAACAAAGACTTTTTCTAAAACACAACCCTCTTTACTTGTGCAACTCCTATATCTTATTATTTTTCAATAAGTGGAAGGGGGTGTAAAAGTATAAATGGGAGGTGTATTTAGCATAAGCCAAGAACAAATTGAACAGGTAGATAGACATGAACCAGAAGGAGAAAGGGACAATTTATTGCTCAACAAACTGAGAACTTTATTAGACAAATAGCCTAGCCTATTATGCCTTAATGTTACTCGTTTATTATCAACAACACAATTAATGGGACAGGAAAGTACAGGTAAAGTAGAATCATCTGTAGCAATGCACTTTGAGGTACATGCAACAATCTTGTAATTAAGTGTAAAAGCAGTACAATTGTGAAACTGAATAACAAGAATGATGCAATATCACACTAACATGTAAGTGTAACAAATTGACAAGAAAGAAGTCAATATACCCGACTTTAAGCAAGATTAGAGCAGAAGGTAATTGGACACAACACCAATTTGAGACTAAAACTCTTAAGAGTTATTTGGGAAAATGATCAAATGATTATGTTAAGGATGATGGAAGACGAAATAATGTTAAGGTTCGTGTCATCTATGAAAAAGAATAGGCTGAATAAAGAAACTTGGAAGATTGTGTAATGATGTAAACTAGAGAGAAAGAATTGAGAGAAGAGACACAAACTAGAGAACTTGTGATATCATATTAAGATTGAGAAGATCTGATATATTTACCTGAAAAGCCAAAGCACCTAATTAAACTGTTTCACACACACCTCACCCAACTATTTTCTTGCTATCCAAAATGGAACTACTTCACATAAACAAGCAAAACCTGTTGTTACTTCCATTTCGACAAATCCCACCAGACATGTCTATGTGTGTGTTTGTTTACACGTTTGAGCCTCCATTCCCATTTCCCACTTTCCAATGAACTTCCAATGTGAATATATGTTTCTATGGTCATTCATGTTCAATTGAACTGATTATTCAAACACACCCTACTTCAATATATGTGTAAGTGTAACTCTTCCACAGGAGCAATACAGTACTAACTCGGTGAATATACAACTAGGTGAGTGACCCAATGCTTCAGTGTATGTAACTCTCTAACTGTACTACCTTGTATGGCAAAATACAAAAAGCCGTAACTATAAGTCACCAGTAGCAGAGCTTTCGAGCAAATATATTATACACGTCCTAAACGTTAAAACAAAGTAAAATAAACTCCAAATGACAACAAAAATATTGTAATCACTGATAAAAAAAACAATACTAATAAAGCTGCATACTTAGTAGTACAGTACAGTCACACAATATTATAATTGTAACGATGTTTCTATTATATGTTATCAGGTGTATCAGGTGTATGGATAAGTTAAGAGGTTGAAAATATATAAAAAAAAATTAAAAAAGAATTCAATTTATTTACATAAAAATCATTTAATATATTGAAAATTTTCTATTCTTTTTACATTTAAAACTTTTTAATTTTTTGACTCACTAATTTGTATATTACCTAAGATAAAAAAAAATGTAACTATGGTTATCAGTATCATTATAATAAAAATTGAAAGCAATACAATGCACAAAGACAGAAGGTTAATCAGTTATCCAAACAATGACAAACTTTTCTTAACCATTTCTTTTAAGTTTTAACATACTCATTTATTTTAACGTATTCTTTACTATTAGTTAATATATACTTGAAACTATAGAATTATGATTAAAACTCATTACATAGAGAAAATTACACAATTTTATGATTTTAAGTAAATTTTACTTAATGATAAAAATATATTTATACGAGTGTTAGAATGCTTGTTTTTAACTTTTTTTCTTTAAAAAAGATTCCGTTTAGTGCATAAGATGTTTACTAATTAAATATAATTTTTTTATTTACTTATTGGTTATCCTTGCACATGGGTTGCACCTAACCTATGCACGATTTGTTCCAAGACTAGCCTCATTTTCTCTGTTTTTCCTCGATCAATTGCAATCGTGTTATGAAACACACACCCAAATGACGTCTTCTTCCCCTGCATTATGGTGCCCTGTCAATTTCAAGGTTGAACTTCAATCATCGTGAACACGACCTCACGCAGTAAATAGCAATCCTTTAGGAATTTGTCATTGTCCATCGTAAATAATCCTTTTATTTTTTATCCCCCTTAAGAAAAAAAAAAGAAACATGAGAAATCTACTAGACAACGGCCTAGGGATTTACTTTTAGAAATAGCTATGTCATTCTTACACTTGAAATCTTACACATGAAGTTCCTACACTTGAAATATTCCACTTAGTTATTGATAATATGTATTAGTTTTTTTAAAAAAAAAAAAAACTCTCCTTAATTAAATGTTGTCTTCATAACTAAGTTTAAGTAAATGATAAAACTTCAAAGGTTTTCTTTGGCAGATAAAATTTCAAATATTGACAAAATAATTTGAACTTTATATTAAAAAGTAAAATAGAAATACGTGCCTATTTTAAAATGAGTGCTGAAATATGAATATAAAATACCTTATTACACATAAAAGTAACAACACTAACATCATAAGAGACGACAAGTCCAAATACTTGAGAAAAAAAGTGTCGTGTGTCTGAACGAGTAAACGCCCATCTCATGATTTCCATGTCAAAATCAAGTTATTGGTCATACAGAAGTTTGGAATGGAAACTTTTGCAAGCACAAGTCATCACAAACCAGTAACAGCACTGCTTGCATTGCATGTGTTTTCTCACCATTGTCACATGCAAAGCGATCTTATTATCTAAGACCCAAATTTTTTCTCTTTTGTTTTTTTGTAACCATTTTTTTCATTCATTAAAATATTTCCTAAAAATCCTCTTCCTTCTTATAAATATGGTCTTGTTTCCCGATAAAAACAAATACGAAAAATAAAAATAAAAATAAGGACATTCAAGTCATTTCATAGAAAGACATTTTTTAATTGAACAATTCAAACAAATCCTTAATTAACTAATCAACTTCAATCATCTTAAAAAATTATTCTTAACCTCACCTGACTGTACCAACACAGCCATCACAGTCAGGCCACAAGTATACACTCCTCGACCATCACAGTCCAATCAAACTACGTACAACACTTCGTCGAGTAACAACAAATATGGTATCACAGACGAAGAAAATTATTAATTTATATGTTTTATTTAGGTAAGTAAAAAAAACAAACAGAAGCTATTGTCGAGAGAGAACTAAACACAAGTGTGTACGTGTGATTATGTTTTTTCTTTTTTTCCTTTTCATCTCCAAAGAACCGTTTGCTGAGTAATTTTTTAATACAGAAAATTCCATTTTTCTCCTCGTAGTGAGAGAATAACTTAGAAAGAGAAAGGGTGTAGGAGAGAGAAATTTTGGTCTTTTTTGTGTTCCAATGGTTCAACTGGGAACCCAAAGAGAAGAGAAAAGAAATTTTATTTCTTTTTTAGACGGGTCTTTGTGAACCGATGATCTTGTGAAAACCCAGAAAGCGATCTTTGATGCACTCATAGGATTGGCCGATTCAGTCGCGTGTTCGGTGGCCGTTGATTTTGTGACAAATGAACGGTGGCGATGAGGTCGTGGCAGCTCCGGCGGGTCCACCGCACCCTCTGGAGTGGAAATTTTCGCAGGTCTTTGGAGAACGCACGGCAGGGGAAGAGGTTCAGGAAGGTAATTGCCCTACCTCGTATGCGTGCGTGGGAAACGAGGCCATGCCTTTCGTGTCTCTGTCGGATCCAATTTCTGGTTTGGGATTAGGGTTTGATTCGATCCGTTTCGGATCGTGTTACGTTGCTCCCTTGTTTGTTTTGTCGAGTAATGCTTGTTTTTGGCTTTTGGGTCAGTGTTTTAATCCTTGTCTGATTGTGGGTCTTGTTTGGTTTTGGTGTTGTTTGTGCTACAGCCACTTCTGTTGTTGATGATTGGTTGCTTTAGTTTGTCAATCAATGTGTGTGAGCCTATTTGAGGATGATGGCTTAGATCCTGGTGTGGTGTAGTTTGGTTAGTGGCGTTCAAGATTGACTGTTGGGGTCTGGTCTTAACATGTGTCTTTGACAATTTAAAAGGACAATTTGGTTTTGGCAGTGTTTGCTAGGTTGGGGTCTCTTAAGTTAAATGTTTAGCCGATAGTTTAAGAATGGGTGTGTGTATGGCAATTCTGTCTGTGTCAGGCAGGAAACCTCGTTTTCTTTCCACACAAAAGTGAAAAGAAAATGGAAATATCGATAAGTGTTGGTCAGATATGTAGTGTTATATGAAGGAAACTATTTAGATATGGAATTAGGTGCTTTCAAGGGAGGCAAGATTGGGACTGACTGAGTGTGTGCCTAATGGTTGCGAAAGAGGGATTTGGTTGGTGCTTTTGTATCTGATTTAGATTTTGGTTCAGGATAGTGTGAAGGTTTCCTGATTATTGGCCTTATTGTCTTTTTACAGTGGACATAATTTCTGCTATTGAATTTGACAAGTCCGGTGATCATCTTGCTACTGGTGATCGGGGTGGTCGAGTGGTTCTCTTTGAGAGAACAGATACAAAAGATGTAAGACTGATTTTTGCTTATGCAAGTGTTTTTGTGTAAAAACAAACAAACAAACAAGCTGATTCCTTGTTATGCACTTAATTTTGTAACATGTATGTTTGCTGAAACATGCAGCATGGTGGATCAAGTAGGGATTTGGAGAGGATGGACTATTCTATTGGTAGGCATCCTGAGTTCCGTTACAAAACAGAGTTTCAGAGTCACGAGCCAGAGGTAATCATCATTTGGTCAGTAATGTTGCACCAACATCCTATGGGTCAGAAGAGTCAATATTTATAATGTATGATCATTGTTTCAGTTTGACTATCTTAAGAGTTTGGAAATTGAAGAGAAAATCAACAAAATCAGATGGTGCCAAATAGCTAATGGGGCCCTCTTCCTTCTTTCTACAAATGATAAAACAATCAAATTTTGGAAGGTATGAAATGAATGATCACCTTTAGCATGCTTTAGTGCTGTCATTTATCAATTCATTGATATATTGTGCACAAGGTTGCACTTCTGAGATATTAAGTTTGATCACTTGTTTCACATGTTTTGTCAGTTTTCTGGTTACAGAGTTGTATTAATGCTTGAGCCAGTATATCTTTTATCTAATTGGATTCTGTTGGCAAGGCTTTGCCTTCTAAGTTACCAATTATATTTTGAATTGTATTTATTAATAGCATGCTATAATGCCACTATCAGTCTGTCATGGTGTCAGTCTTTGGCCACTGCAGAAATCCTTTTGTTGAGTTCTATTTTTACTTGCAGCTCTCACCCTCTACTGTTAGAGAAATCATGGTGATTTGTGGCTGCAACTTTGAGTAGGGGCTTAAAACTGTTTCCATTCCCCATTAATCTCATTTTGGGGGCTATTTCATGGCTTTTTCCTTTTTTTCCTTAGAGCAAAGAATTTAAAAACCCTTGTTTGAATACTCTTTCATTCAAGCACCTTCGCACCCCCAAGATTTCTCTGTTTTGACACCATCCCATTGGCCTACTGCTTGCTGCATATTTCTGGCCAAGCCCTGTAACTCATTGCTCTTTTCTGTGTGTCATCTATGGCTCAACTCAGTTGTTACCCAAGTCCTTTTCATCTCATACAGTTCTTGCCTTTGGTCTACCTCTGTCCTGTTACAGTGTCGTTCACCTTTTCGTTTTTGTGTACTCTGAGTTGACTTTAAGCCTAAGTGTTAAATTTATATATATGATTCCTTGACTTCTGTGGTTGTTGACTTGTGTATTCAGATGAATAATCTGATTCATCCATCATCCCCTAGGTCATTCATTCATATTTTTCATCATCTGAGAATTGAACAGGTTCAAGAAAAGAAGGTCAAGAAAATTTCTGAGATGAACGTTGACCCTTCAAAATCAATGAGGAATGGATCTATTGCTAGTTCAAGCAATTCAAGTAGTTCTAGGCCATATCTTGCAAATGGAGGATCTCCAGATAGATACAATTATATAAGCAATGACTTTTCATTTCCACCAGGAGGCATACCATCACTAAGATTACCCATGGTAGTTGTATCCAACCCTTCCACTTGCAATTCTTTTACTATTTCTATTCATGAAGGATTAATTTTCTATGATATGACTTTTACTATAAACAATTGAGAAATTATTAGATAAACATGCAAGGGTCAAAGCTCTGCAATGCTTACTTATTCTTTTTCAAAATTGAATACAGTTATGTTGTTTCTTCTTGCTTTGAAGTTAAAACAGCCTGGCAGAAATATGTTGAACTCGCAACGCTTGGTACAACAAACATATTAATAGTGGTTGATTTCATGATTCTAGTGAAGTTTTCTCAATCTAATTTAGGGTATAACAACTTAAAATTTCTCTATTTAAATAAATGAATCTTTTTAAAGGCTATGTTTGGTTCAGTTTTTTTTAATATTTTGCTTAAAAACTACTTTATAGTTAAAGCTTGACATAAGAGCTTTTAAAGTAAAGTAGAAGCTGTTTGACAGTTTTCATCTTTTAACTTAAAAGAGATGGCCTAAGAGAGAGTGGGGAGAGAGACAAGTGAACTGGGAGTGAGAGAGGGGAGTGGGGACAGAGAAAAAAAATGAGAGAAGCCAGTTTTGTCCCCCCCTAAAAGCTTCTTCACTTAACTTTTTAAAAAGCCATCTGTTCTCCCTTTTCTTTTACTAAAATTAAGCTGCTTAATTTTTATGAGCTTTTCAGAAAATGTGTTTGGTCCAGCTTCTCCTTTTAAGGAGAAGGGGAGCTGAGTTGCTCCAAAGAATCATACAGACCCAAAACTCATAGCTTGTTGAGTTTGAGTGTTTTTTTTTTTTTTTTTTAATCGGAAAATGTTAATTGTTAGTTTTGTTAGAATGTTAGTAGGAGGGATTGGAACCCATGACCCCTCCCTCCCCCCTTCTCCCTTCAAGGCTTCAACCATCAAACAAACCATATAACTTCGAGTTTGGGTTTGCTTAAGTGCATTTGATAGGAGTATTTCAGTATATTCATATGGGTAGAAATTTTAGCTGTCCTGCATAGTCCTCTTCATAAAGAAAAGGAAAGTAGTGGAAGAAGCAAACAGAGAATAGTGGAGTTTAATTTTGTGTTTTGATTATTTTGATTTTTTTTTTTTAAGTTTTAACTAGTTTTTATATTATTATGTTCTCTGATCTTGATAGTCTAGAAGAGAAGAAAGAATTGGAAGTGGTTGAAGTTCTTTCTTTTTCAAACTTTGACAATTGCTTTTTTGAGAATTTGTAGTACTAACCTGTGTTGTAAAATATGTAGGTAAGTAGCCATGAAATCAGCTTAGTTGCCCGATGCCGTCGAGTGTATGCGCATGCTCATGATTATCACATCAATTCTATTTCAAATAACAGGTATTTTAGTTTTCTTATTTTGTACTTTGCCATAGTCTAGCAAATTTTGGTTGAATTGAGAACCCTCTGGGTATTCAGTGTCAATCTTGCATATATTATTTTTATTTCTCTTATTCTGATGTTTCTAAAAAGGATGGCTTGTTGTTTTCTTTCTGGGGTATTGCTTTATGTCTACATTTTTTTTTTTTTGATCAGCAAAGATAATATATATTAGAAAAAAGACACAGTACAAGTAGTACTACAAGGTATACAACCTAGCAAAACCAAAAGCAGAACCTAGGTGGCTTAGGTCACAGAAGACAAAGCCAACTGAGTTCTGGCTAAGAGCTAGGACAAAAAAGAGAAAAGACATAACAAACCCTCCCCTGAAAACCATAACTGTCTACGGCTGAAAAAATGCCAAAGATCAGACAAAGGACATACACACATTCAAGCCCAAAACAGACGCTAGGTCCCCCTAACAAACAAAAGACCTTCTCTAATATGGCTAGATCAATGGTAGAAAGGAATATTGAATCCTTTCTCCAAGTTAACTAGCCAAGACCAGCATGCTTTATGTCTACATGGTTTTGTGCACATTTTTTTTTTATTTTATATTTCATAATTTTATAGATACTGATCAAATTTGGATGGTGTTATGTTGCTCATATCTTCCAGCGATGGCGAAACTTTCATATCAGCCGATGATCTGCGAATAAATCTTTGGAACCTGGAAATTAGCAATCAAAGTTTTAATATTGTTGATGTAAAGCCTGCAAATATGGAGGATCTGACAGGTAAGCTTGATAAAGAAAATTATCCTTTATTGTTAACATTATTGGTAACTTGGTAAAACACTAAAATTAATTAATTTATATGGTTTAAGAAATAACTACAATGTATAAGTTTTAGTTGACTGACAGTGGGTGCTCATGGGCCATGGCCTACCCACCCTGTTCATTAATCCAACCTAGCATGTTGACTCATCTTAAAAATTGGGCCAGTTCTGGGCTCAAATTTCTCTACCAGGTTTAAGCCATTCAAGTTGGGTTGGACCTGGGTTAATCTTAAAAGTTTCACAATAGCCATTCTAAATTTTTCAGTGTCAGAAAACAATTGTCACTTTATGGTGGTTGAAAGTATCATAAATTGTCTTTTAAATTTAATATTTAGCCTTCAACTGTTGACAAGATAGATAAATATTATATGGCGTGTCAAACCATGTTTGTAGTGCTATAATAATTTTTATCCTTTGATAATATATTTTCCTTTCATAGAGTGGTTTGTTGTTGAACCGTGTGTAACTTTCATTAGACAATTTTATGCAACCAGTCCAATCTCCTGTTTTCTCTCTAGGCTTGCTGTTTGGATTAGGTATTGTCTAAGCTTTGGGCCGGTGTGGCTGGTCCAGCCCAACCTAGACTCAATCTTGAGCAGCTCTAGGGTTGGGAAATATGATAAAAAAAATTGCCAAAGTCAAACTCAGGCCAATCCATCCCTTGAGCACCTTTTGCCTGTGTAAATCTTTCCAGTCTCAATTTGTTTGATTTAGGATAGCGTAAGTATTAGAATTTAACATATCAGAATGCTGGTTTTGTAAGGTGAACCAAGGGTAAAAACAGGTGGGGTTGAAGGTTTGCAGGGTGTTTCATAGTGAGAGGGGATTTGCAAGTGATAGACTGGGGTTTTAAGGTTATATGGATGGCTGTTTTGGTTCAGTGAACATAGTATTTGGGCTTTCATGGGTTTTAGGGCAAAGTGAAGGAAGAATAATCTGCTTCCTTTTTTGTTTTGCCCACTCAGTTCCATTTTAAAAGTATTGGTTGAATCTTGACCCTAAATATTATTATTGCAGAGGTTATAACATCAGCAGAATTTCACCCTACACATTGTAATACGTTGGCATATAGCAGTTCAAAGGGTTCAATCCGTCTTGTTGACTTGAGGCAATCAGCATTATGCGATTCTCATGCCAAACTGTAAGTACATTCTTTTGTGGTAATCTTATTGGTTCCTGACAAATAAGTATCCCATTCCTCCCATAAGGCTTTCAGTCTTCAGATTTTAACAAATGTTGAAACAGTTGACAGAATTTCTTGATATGTCATCTGTTTCTCATTATTGGTCTGGACTTTGAAGCAGAATTTTTCTGAAGCCTGTTATATGAATTTATGTATTTTTTTTAATATCTGGTAGACTCTAATAAACAATACCCTTGGCATTTGATGCAGATTTGAGGAACAAGAAGCTCCAGGGTCCAGATCATTTTTCACAGAGATTATTGCTTCTATCTCAGACATAAAATTTGGGAAGGATGGAAGATACATACTTAGTCGTGATTACATGACTTTAAAGGTTTGAAATTTTCTAATTTCAAAATCAATGCTTTCTGTTAAAGCTTTCACAATATTTTGGACTCTTGGAATTAGGACCCTTAACTTTTATTTTTTAAAACAGCACCTCAAGGGTTAATTTGTGTTAAAAAGGATGAATATTTTGGAAATGTATTTTTTAACTATTTAATATTTTTCAATTAGCAAGCAATTTATTAAATATGCATGAAATAAATATTTAAAGAAACACTATTTAGGAAGCTTTTTTTAGCATGATTGTGACAAAAAATTAACCTCAACTTATTTCTTTAGTTAAAATTCGCACCAAATCCACGTACAAAAATTAATATATAATACAAATAAACTAAACACTCGAAGAAATAATATTCACAAAAAATTCTTCATAAATAACATTGACTAAAAACTGCGTATAACCCCAATTCAACTACCTACATTTCATATGCATACAGAATCATCATCAAAACAGAAACTTCGTGTGAATGATGACACACAAAATGGACAGAAAAAACCATGTAAATGGGCAGGAAAAATTCAGTCACATGGGTGGGGAAAATGGGCAGGGAAAAAACAATTCAAATGGGTGGGAAATTGAGATGGATATGAACCTTTAATTCTAGTATACATGGAATACTGATTATTGATTTAGGTCTCTTTTCCTTTCGAATTCAAATGTCGTGAAGATAAACATACCGACACCTTTCATTTCTGACTTTGTTTGGGGGATTTTTTCTTGTACGTTATAAATTCTTAAAGCTTCATCTCATTTCACTAATGACTTGTTTTGTCAGTTGTGGGACATTAATATGGATTCAGGCCCCGTTGCAACTTTCCAGGTTCATGAGTATTTAAGACCCAAGGTTAGATTCCTGTGTTTAGTTAAGTGATGAATTATGAATTTCATTCTACTGCTTTGTCGAGTTATAACTGGTTATACTTTTTGTTTGAACATGCCAGCTTTGCGATTTATATGAAAATGACTCAATCTTCGATAAGTTCGAATGTTGTCTAAGTGGTGATGGATTGCGCGTAGCAACTGGTTCTTACAGGTCTCTGATACAAACTTAATCTGTGGTTCAAGAAAATCGTCGTTGGAATTATTTATCCTGCATCTTACGATTTTGTTTCACTTGTTGACAGCAATCTATTTCGTGTGTTTGGTTGTGCTCATGGAAGTGCTGAGGCTACAACTCTAGAAGCCAGTAAAAATCCAATGAGGTAATTTTATGGTGGCTCTGACATCAAGTATAGCCTTTAGTTAGGCATTGCAATAGCATTTAGATTAACTTTTGCATTCCCTCAGACGACAAGTTCCAACCCCTTCAAGACCTTCGAGATCACTGGGAAATAGTATAACACGTGTTGTAAGACGGGGTCAGTTTTCTTTTTCATTTTCCCTTGTTTGATGATTCCCTAAATATTTTTTGGTTTGTTACTATAATATTGTCAAGAGTCTCAATATTTGATATTCTTGAACAGGAGCAGAAACCCCTGGAGTGGATGCTAATGGGAATTCTTTTGATTTCACAACAAAGTTGCTGCACTTAGCATGGCATCCAAGTGAGAATTCAGTTGCTTGTGCTGCTGCAAATAGCTTGTACATGTACTATGCGTAAAGAGAGATGATTGAAGACAACATGTATCTGCATGGTCATATCGTATTGCTGTGGAGAAGGCAGCTTCTTTTCCCATCTTACCAACTACACTGGGTTGGAGGCTACATATACACTATTAACTCTCACACTACAAGTGCCCTTCAGAGAGCTTTTAGAGAAAGGATCCAGAAGTGGCTGTTTTCAAATTCCTGGATAGGCAGGAGAGCTTATTTTGTTGATGGGCAGCATCTCTCTCTTTTTTTCCCCCTCTTCTCCTCCTTTCAATCCTTATATTCTTTCCCTCTATTTCTGTATCTTCTTCTGAAAGAGAAGGTGCAATCAATGTTTCAAATTGTGTTTGGCTTGCAAGTGAAGAAGAAAATGTGATTGTAGCTCTCCTACAACAGATACTAAAGGATGTTCAATATCTGCCACTAGGATTCAGATTAAAAAAATGTAGTTTTTCTCTCTTTTTTTTTTTTTTGCTCAGATATATCTGTGGAATGGAGCAGTTGAAACCTGCAGTGCATCATTTTTTTATTGATTAATTTTGTGTTGGAATTTAATTTGACATGTTTCAAAGTCTAATTTTGCCGTAGTACCTGTTAATTTTTTGTCAAGAGATAATAATTTTTAGTCTGCAATGTAGGATAAACAGCATTATCTCTGGAACGTTTAAGCCTGGAGGGTAAGCCCCCATTTTTTGCTGGTTCTCATTCGTATGCATTTGAAGTTCAAATAACATTCACGTTTGAATCTATAAGTAATATGCATGTGTGGTATGTATGCATCAAAGGGGGATTTAGTTCTACGAATGCAAGACGTGTGAGAGATGTGTAAATTGATAAAGTAAAACTATATTATAAAATTGAATTAAAATACTCTATAAGTTAAACTTTATGGAGTGTGGCAAATATTGACAATGAAAGCCTAAGGTATGTTTGGAAAAATGAAAGCCGTTGTCGTTGTTATTGATGTCGTTGTTCTCATTGCCATCCAGAAATAACATCACAATACTTAAACGATTTGAAAGTTAAATCCTGCATTATAACTCTATAAAAAAACAATTATTTGGTCATTTTTATTCATATTCATCTGAACTTTATGTTTGTAAAATGCGTAACAGATCAAAGTAGAAGTAAATAATGATTCTAGACTAACTTTACATGAAATTTAATTAAATGCATAATATAAAAAAAAAGTTTACAATGTCATCTAATTAAAAATTGTCATATACCGTAATTTTATTAATTTTTATAATAATTACTTAAAAAGTTATATTAAAAATAAGGAAAACACTAAATTGCACGAAAATTAATTGCATGAATAGAGAAGGTGGTTGTGACTGGTCAATTTTTTATCTTTAACTCTGCCATGTTTTCCATCAAAACCAATTCAGCACTCCTTGTTTCTATTAAAACAATGCACACGTGTATATTCATATAATTTGTGCAAATATCATTTTGTAACAAATAGCAGTTTTCTTAAAATAATTTCTTATTGATTGATATTACACTAACAGTGCATGAAAATTAAATTCCTTTACTTATAATGTCAAAAACTCAAGCTTGGAATTTTCACTATGGGAGACCTTACCTGGTTGTTATTACATTAAATGATTAGTCTCGTTTCATATTTCAGAATCCAAAAAAGTCTCGTTTCATATTTATATATTACTATTAATATTAAAATATAAGAACATTTGTTTCTATTTTTCTGTATAACACGTAAGCAAGCACATTTATAACTTATAAGTAGCAGAGAGTGAAGCAGTTAAAGTATAGAGGAGTACAAGGCGACATAGCGGGTGGAAACGGTAATCCAATTCCAGCGCATAGGTCTGCATTTCCTTCATATCAATTCTCAACTTACTACCCTTTCTGGTACTCAAAACCAAATCCAATGTTCCAATGCTAGCAATGTTGTTTGTTTTCATTCTTTCTGTCAGCGTCTCTCTTGATTCCGCTGGTTTTATCTGAAAATTCTACCTTTGTGTTTGCATGAAGATCGATAAATGTCTTTGCAATTTTACGTTACACACCACACATAGGTCATTGTGTCTTTAACCATTGTGAAAGTATGAGTGGTTCATGTTTTCCAATTTCACAACCTTGGATTTCTCTAACACAAACGCACACTTTTCACCATACTATGTAGGTGGGTGCAACATGGCTACTTATTCCTATGATGTTTCAAGGATACATAGCTACTTTTTTGTCTTTATAACTATAGACAATCCTGTTTAATTCAGTTTTTTTTTTTTTTTAAATCAAATCAAATCTGTACGCTTGACTATAATGATCTAATTTAAAATCTAGATTTAAATTTGTTGACTTTGCACATGATAACTTTTATGGTATAGTTGTATATATCCTCCTCCTAACTGCTTGAAGAATATATTGAATTTATTTTCTTTTATGTTCTTCACAAGTGAATAATATTTTAGGAGGATTTAATTATGAGATTTCAATATATGTTCCACCTTTGCCAACACCTTGATACTTTGTGTAGGAAATCCATGGCATCAAAGATTCCCCAGTTACAATCAAAGGTGAACCAAGCATCACAAGCAGCGGCAAACCATGGAGCTTCATACTACAGGCTATTGTTGGATCAGAACAAACACTATATCCAGGATCCACCCACCATTGAGAAGTGTCAATCATTGGCTAAACAGTTGTTTTATACTCGCCTCGCCAGGTTCGCTCTTTTAGTCCTTATTTCTTCACTTTCAAAAATTCTGTTTACTGCTCTGTAGACAAAGAACAATTAGAGCTGTATGTCTTCTATTTCATTTATTGTGAACATTGCAATTTTGTCTCATTTTAGAATTGGTCACCCTGAGTCACCTAAATTTATATTCTATTTGCTTACTTCGATAAAAAAATGTTTCATCTAAATTCAACTGTTCTCACTTTTCAGAAATATCAATAAAAATTGGAAGTAACCTTCAATTTGATAATTTCATTTCCCTCAGTAAATATTAAGCAAATGAAATCACATTCATTTTCTCTAAAGTTAAATCATTATCAGCATGCTGTGCAAGTTTTTGACAAACAGAATTTCTCGAAAAATGTAAAGCACAGGACCTACCTTTCCGGAAGTTGGATTATACATGTATCATGTTGATTTCTGAGGCGTAAATATCACTCAACGGATTGAAATGTTTGTATTGCATTGCAGTTGCAGCTATAGGAATTGGATGTGACTTTCCAAATGTAAGCTCATATAAGAGAATAAGCAAAAACTTGTTGAGATCCATAACTATTACCATGAACTAAAGATTATGCATTATAAACAATGGATGCCAGGGTAAAAGTTCTTGTGGATGATATGAAAACATGGACGGAAAAATAAACTATGAAGCTTATAAGCCATTTTCACAATCCTTTAATAGATGAACTTGCATTTGCAACAATGGTAGTCATAGATACATCTATGACAATGTATATATTAATCAAAACTAAGGTGCGTCTGCAATTCACCTTTAGGCTTGACATTATTGTTTTTTCAAATTTTAGAATTGTCAAATATCACTACTGCACTCTGCTTTGAAATGGCAATCACTTGTGTAATTATCTCTTATAAATCCTTCACAAACATATTTTTTTACTCTTGCTGTGCTTAAATTGCCTAAGTGAAAACTAAAAAAAAAAAAGACTATGTGCCCCATTGCCCAGTGGTCCACGCTATGCACATGTAGGGGGAGGGATATTGTACACAGCCTTACCCTTGCATGTGCAAGGATGTTATTTCTGAATTCGAACCAATGACTAACAAGTCACCAAGATACAACTTTATCGCTATGTCAAAATATCAGTTGTAATTTGTTTTTGATGTTTAGCTAATTTGTCCAACATGGGACCCATACAATTTACTCAATATGAAAAATCCACACACCAATTTTAAATTTTTTGGTGGTGTTCTAGGTGGGATTGAACAATAATCACAGCTGGTAGTAGTATGTTCGTTCAGGTATTGAACTTGTTGCTTATTTTCTGCAGTATTCCTTATCGTTACAATTCATTCTGGAAGGAGTTAGATCATGCAAAGAACCTTGTGAAGAACAGGCGGGACCTAAACATGGAGAAAGTTGGTTTTGCTGCTTTGTTTGGACTGGAGTGTTTTGCATGGTTTTGGGGAGGTGAGATTGTAGGCAGGGGATTTACATTCACGGGCTACTATGTTTAAGTGGAACTGCTCTATTTTAGGCCATACAACTATTAGCTTTTATGAATGAAATTGATATAGTTTGGAACAGAAGGCCTTTGATCCAGTTTTACACATTATGTTTTGATTCTGATATTTTGATCTATGAAAATGACCAGTCAATATGGCGAGCGTAATAATTTGTGAAAATTGGTGGAGATTCATGTTGCTTCAATGCTTAATTATTTAAATTATAAGCAATCTCCTTTGCTTGTTGGGTATGTGTATACTGGCTGGATTTTGAGTAATTTTGTCCTGATTATAGAATATTTGAAGAAGTTTCAAGGTAAAGATGATTTTACAATTCAATTGGAATTAACCATACTGATTACTGAGCTGAGCTCGTTACACATTAGAATGTTGCTGTTCTTTTGGTTTCGTTTTCATTAAGGCGTATTTGGGGGTATCTTCACTTTCCGTGTTAGCTAAATGGATTAAGGAATGTGTAACATGTGGTTGCTGTAATGTACTAGTACCCTAACGGAGAATCTTGGGAAGAATCGTATTCTCGTTCTATATAGTTGCTTCCCTCCTTCAGTTAAAAAGAATATGTGCTCCGTAGATCAGTATCAACGGATATTGAGATCTTATAATATTCCATCTACGAAACAACAACTTCTATTATGCACGAGTTTTAATCTCGAACACACAATATCAGTCATACGTGTATGATCATATATACGTGTGAAATATCAAATATGTGTGCTTTCATGTGACTGATAGAAACCTTAACCGATATATAGTGTTATTTGATTTGCACTTGAGAAACTCTAAATGTTTGTGTTCAATGAAAAAGTTATAAATTCTTGTTATTTTTTAACGTTGAAAAGTGGGCATTTCCATGCAATGATATTACAAACTGGTTCCCAAACACACACATGTCTATATGCAATCTGGTTAGCAATATTTTGGGTTTAACGGCTAACATAGCCGCATGGCCAGGGGAACATCCAATTTCCAGAATAAATAATGGACAAACTCGTGTGTCAATCCAAATATTGGAATTTTTTTGGCATACATCACATCACATCTTTTACATTTTTGCAAACATGCATATATTCCTTTTTTGGTTAAAAAGAAGAAGAAAAAGAAGAAGAAAGAAAGAAAGAAGATTATTTTCATCTTAGTTGAAGTAGGCAGGTCATTTACTAACAAGATACGTGTAAATTCAAGCACTACTGCACTAGTCATGTGACTCACGGGTGGATGGCAACCAGTCAAGTCGCGTTGAGTCAGATTTCTTTTGATGCATATTATTATTATTATTATGTGTGTCACATTCGAGTAATCATATTTGTAGAGTTTGAAATGAAAGATACATGAAATGTATTTGAAGGTATATAGTATCGGAATTGATTAGAGTGTTTGGCTTGAGGTAGGCGAAGCCATGCATGGGTGGCGTGTTGCACGGGGAAGAGACACCGACATGACTCGACGGTGGTAATACACACGCACACGCCCGCTGGCTGTTGACCATATCCTATTTGGCATCATCACCTAACCGTGTCTGAGAGTTTGTAGTGGAAATTGAGTTTGAGTTAAGGGCCCTATCACTTATCAGCATACATCTCCATCTCGAATCAGCCCACACACACACTTCCTCCTGTTTGGAATTTTTGGGTCCCATTCCCCATGACACTCCCTCGTGTCATTGCCTCTTCCACCTTCACTCACTAGTGCTTCGTCTCATGCAACATCCTTCATCACTATCCCACCAATGCATACTCACAATAATTAATGAGATACAAATACAGTCATTTATTCATAGAGTATTCGGAGAAGATTTAAGGGACATAAAATATAAATTATCGTGGGCATGTAAGGTTATTTATTTCATCAACGTTTAAACAGAGAAAATACAAGAGGTGTGCAATTATCACCGCACCGTGTCATTGAGTCCTAAATGGGGGCCACCTAATGATTCATCCTACGTGCACGAGGACGGTGCCTCTCTTGAATTCTAATCCATCAACCGTATCAAATCACGGCCGTCCAAATAATTCGTTACAGCGTTTGGACCCCACATGCTCCCTTACCGTCACCCTCTGTGTCACCATTTCCACATCACAGCCACACCAGTCAACTATGAAGACTCCAAACAGCCAATAAAAAAAGACAAACCCGTGGGACCCATCTCACCCGCCTCTTGCTTTAGCATTTCCTGGTATGGAAATTTACTACCCTAGCCTTATAGGCTTATACTGGAGCATCTTCCACTTAGTAGTGCGTATGCCACTCATGGGGTTGTTCCACGTGTCGAGGATGACATTGGCTGTGGCTGTGTTGGGGATGGCGGTAACTCAACGCAACCGTTCGCATCCTCATCTGACGTCCCTGATTCGCTTGGCTGGGATTCAACGGTCCTGATCCGCTGATGAAATCCAAATCATGATGTGGTGGCACTTGCTTTGTTCATGCGCAAGCCTGTCATGGATCACTGGGCCACAATTCCCGGCGGCTCAAACACATTCGGCTGCCTTGGCTCCCCAAGTTAAGCTGCGTCTCACACAACGCATTAGGCTTGGACATGTCGGTCAAGTTTTGTCTTAAAATAATATATATGTATATGTGCTTTATTACATTTATAGGAAAAATAAAATAAAATACTAATGAGGTCATTACTTGTCTTTCTTAGGATGATGAGCTAATTAAGTTAATAGAGACATTCTAATATCGTAAATGTTAAAAAGAAAAAAACAAGACTAGTTTAGTTTACTCACGAGTAAACGTGTTGATTTGTTAGTGAATTGTTTATAACCACGGGAATAGATGTTCTTACGCTTAATTCCCTCCCTCAATATTCTTATTTGTCCCTTTACCAATTTTTTTATTACATCATTGTTGTACTTCTATTTAATTATCATTACTTTTTTTGTACAGTTTTGGTACTGGATGTTGAACCAAATCAACTAATTATTTATTGTTGTCCGTTGGTTTTGGACTTGTTGACCAACATAACAACATTAGTTATTCACAATTAGTAATTTGAAACTTTCCCAAGAATTATTTACTATGGATGATATGTATTTTACACCTAAAACAAGTGCTTTCACTTTATGTTTTTCATTGAAATTGATAAAATAGCATTGTCCTTAGATCAACAAAATCAATTGTTTAATTATTGAGTGTAAATTAACTAGTTTATGATTATTTTTTAAAATTCAAGTGTTTTAGATATGCAATTGTACTGAATTGAAAAAATAGTTATTTAACTTTGGTTAGGTGGGTAGTAATGGGAATATAGCTCAAGATTGAAGCCAAACCTTCGAGAGAATAGGGATATTTTCTTTCTATTTGAAGGCTGCGGAGTGTGGTAGAGTTATCACTCGTCACAGTCACGCTCTCGCGGACAAACTCAGTTTAGATCATCTCCATCAACATTTTTCCAGACTCACTCTCCAACAAATCAAACAAATAAAAAAATATCCCTTTACCCTATTTTCTCGAATCTTGTTTGCTATCTCCTGAGTCCGGTTAAATCCGTGCCTTTTAATTCCTCCGTCGACAAGGCAACTTCCCAACCTCAATCTCACAGTTATCCATCACACCTCCCATGTAACTACTTTCTGTCTCTCTTTGAGCTTTTTCTTCAAACACACAACAACAACTTTCTGGAATTAGTTAGCTAGTTCTACTCACAAAAAAGGCTTCATTTATTAGTATTTTGGTCGGTTCTATATCCTTCCTTTTCTTATTTTGTCTTCTTTCCATTTTCCTCCTCACTTGTTGTGAGATCTTGACGAAAAAAAGTGTTTGAAAACTGAAGTCCCTTTTAGGAATAGGAGAATGCAGGATCCAACGTTGTTCCAACCCATGAAACCCCACTTTCCCGAACAGGAACAACTTAAATGCCCGCGCTGTGACTCCACCAACACCAAGTTCTGCTACTACAACAACTACAACCTCTCGCAGCCACGCCATTTTTGCAAGAACTGCAGAAGGTATTGGACCAAAGGTGGCGCCTTGAGAAACATCCCCGTTGGTGGTGGAAGCAGAAAGATCACAAAGCGATCAACTTCATCCAACAACACCACCAAACACGCTTCTCCATCACCCCCAGTTTCTTCTTCACCCGCTCCAGAAACCGACCCGACCCGGATTGACCCCAACCCGGTTGTTGGTGGTGGTGGGACTTTCAGCTCCCTTTTGGCATCAAGTGGCCATTTGGGCCTTGGGAACGTCTTGGAGGGTCTGAATTCAAGTGGGTCTAATCTCAAAAGTTTGCAAATGGAAGAGTTTGGGGAGAATGTTAGTTCGGGTACTCCAGTGGCGGATCCGGGTTCGGGTCAGAATCCCGGGTTGGAGATGCAAAGCAATGGGAATGCTGAGAGTTTCCTGAGTTTGCAAAATGGTGATTCAAGCTGTTGGAATGGTGCTAATGGCTGGTCTAACCTTGCTATTTTCACTCCTGGGTCAAGCTATCAGTAATGACAAATTAATGAAGATGATTACTCTGATCTGTATATTTAGACATGTTGTGAAAAGAGTTGTATATATATATAATTATATATTACTAGCTTAAGTTTAAGCATATATGTCGTGCTATTATGGAGGATCACAAACCAGAAGGCCACTGCAATAGGATCACTAGGTAAATTAAGTTTCTTTCTTTTGGATTTTTATTTTTATGTTTTGTGGTTGGTGTTCTTCACTTATATCAATGATGCAAGAGAAATGGAAAGCAAGTCATTTTTTTAGGGCAGGGTATGGGGAGATATGAATGTTGTTGTAGTGAGATTGTTTTCAGTCTCATCACGTACAGGAAGTTTAGATGGCTTGGAGATTCTAATTTATTTAATCTATCTATATATTATGAGTATTTTACACGCGCAATTTTTTATATGCTTTTTTTTAATAATAGCTTTTTCGAGTATCTATGGCTGTATGTATGTATGATAGTGCCCTACTTGACAAGTTGCTCAATTAAATACTTTTGGTAGTGGATGGAGGGAGATTTCGTTGAATTTGGTTGGAGATCCAGAACTGCAGTATACAAAAATCGTATACTTTTTAATACACCTTTTCAATGAAGGTTGAAAGGAGAAAATCTATAGTTCATGTTTGTTATATTTTATTCTTAAGTTTCCGACTAGGCCATTGTTTTTCCATGATCATCCTCATTCTAGAATATTTAGTTTCTTTCAGTGGATTTCTACCAAAAAATGTTGGGTTTGTTTGTGTTCATTCTAGATATGGAATATTTTGAGAGTCAGCCCTACCAATATCTCTTAAAAGAAAGCATCAAAGTATAGCTAGCTTCGAATGCCCCATAACTAATTTCAATTTGAATTAGTTGTCTTATTGATCGATCAAGTTGTGTCTGTCTACTTGATATGGGATCATCTTAAATTAACTCTTAAGTGAGCCCTTGTGGACCACATTCCTTGCTGATGCTGTGCGTAATACCGGACCACTCTGCTCTCCAAGTTTCAATATCAATTACGCAAAATACATTAAGTTGGGTTGCTGGGTCAGTTTGAAAACGTCAAAATTTGGATGCAAGTCCTTAATTGCTTTTGGTGTTGATCTTCAATGAGAATTAGAGATTTAGGGTTGTATTTCATTAACTTATGCTGGCTCTTAATGTATGAGCAATTTCAATTCTAATTAGAGAATATTATTCGAAGTACTTATGAATCTGCATATAATTTTTATAGGTTTGAATTTAAGTTCTGATACTCATTTCCCCCCACGTTATATTTTCAAGCTACTTGTAATTTATGGTTTCCTGTTGTGTGAGTTACATTACTCAAGACTCAAGAGGGGTTTAATTAACTTTGAGGAGAGTTATAATTGTTAGCCAAGTTATCGTTGAATGAGAAGAAGTAAAGTCTTGGTGAATTACAAATCTGCATTCAAGGAAACTGCTTTGTGATTTAAGTCTTCACTATGGACAGCTGACTATTTATTTGCCATTCAAAATGATCAAGAAAGGAAAAGAGTATATACATCTTTTATACCAAAACAAGAAAGAAAATATTCGTATTTATTTCATTCATCTAATTAATGTAGTCGACGTCAACTTTTGGATAACTTTGGTTCGTGAGGTGGGGATGGATGCTATGCCTCTACCATTATGTCTTCTCTCATCTGGAGTTTTAGCTGTCAAACTCACTTTTAGCTAATTACAGATTTTTTTAACTAGTTAGTTTTTGCCTAATGGTGAAGTTGAGATAGATGCATCCATCCTTATCGTTGCTTTTGTAAGAAGAAAAAAAATAGATTTGTTACCTTTCGTTTATGTGCCTATTATACTGAGAATAATTACTCCAATTTGTTTTGAAGAAGTTTATGTTTTCATTTTAAAATAATTTATATCAATAATACATTTTGTCAAAAAAAAAAAATAATGAATCAAGAAGACATTCATCTCAGCTATATACAGTGGTCATCCACTTAGAGCATCTTTGCTCTGTATAAGTAATTTAATTTATGTCACCTCAATGTTAAACAATTTAATTATTTTTTTCAATAAAAGTTTCTATTAACAAGTTGGTTTAACTCAAAAAAATCTCTTTCTCTCTTCCATGTTGAATACAAAGTCAAGCAATTTAACAATAGTTGCTTATATAAATAATTCTCTCAAATTTTAAATAACTCAAAATCAAATTTGACACATTAAATATATATTTTATAAGTAATCCGTTAAGCAATTTTCACTATAAATGTTCTTAGTGTAGCTGATTATCGATACAAGTTTTTAATCCGAAACGAATATGTCTTTCGTAGCTTTCAAACTCATGTATATTATCATTCGTTCAATTCAATACAACGAAAAAATATTTTTCCTCACTATATGAGAGCTCTTATTCTTTTCATTCTCTTTGATTCATTGCCTTCGTCATTTTTAAGATGACGAGTAAGTGAAAAATAAGTTATAGTAAGTGTAAAAAGTATGAGATGCCTGAATATTGAATAAAACTTATAATGGTAATTGTTTGCATCCTTCTATATTTTATGAAAATTCAGTACATTGTTATATTTCAAAATTTCATCCCTCGACCCTCGTCGTTGAGCTTGTAAAAGTCAAAGCATTAATTACACATAAAATGATGACAAAGAGTTTTAGAAAGGGAAACAAAGAAAGATTGATGAAGTTGAAAGTCTAAACATACAAGCGCTACGTCTATTTCCAAATGTAACTGTTGCTGGGTTCAAAGTTTATAAAGAAAATTATTGTTTTTGAAGAAATTTTTGTTAGTATTGAAAAGCTATACTTCCTAGTTATCGTCGTGGAGAACATTGAAGACGAAGCATAAAATTAACTTCCAACTGACTCAAACAATTTAGAAAATGTATAGCGGGGGCATTGCACCGATATCTCCGTAACATTTATTAAATTTTAAAAACAATTTTTTATTTATCTTTATGTACTAATAACGTAACATACGTTTAAATAAAATAAAATATTTACAAAAATTAAAAACATATTTAAACATTAATATAACTGTTCTGGAGCCACAATTGGGCCTATGTTAGGGCCCAATTAGTTACGACATGTCAATTAAGTTATGGTCCGATATTGAGATTCAATGAATGTGGACTAGAGACTTAGTCCATTCGGGTAGTTACTAACGTGCAGGTGGAGGCCGGAAATATAGGGAATCACTCGTGCACGATGCAGTTAGCCAACGGTCAGGTATTTTCTCTATAAATATGGCTTGCTCGTTGGTGAAAGGTACACACACACTCTAGCTCTCTTTCTTTCAATTACACTGAGCACACACCCCACCCCAATTTCGTGTATCTCAGTGATCATCAACTGTGGGATATCAGTCACCATTGATACTCTCATAGTTGCAAAGTTAGAGCGATCAAACAGCAACCATTCGTAGCACTCTTGTGCTATACATTTGTGTTCTAGAAATCATACTGAACAATAACTAATAAGTGTCAAATAGGAATTTTTTCAAGTTACATAGCAACAGAACAAAGTCTTCAAGACCGTTAACTGCTAATTTACATCTTTATTTTCTCCGATATATTTTAATAAGCAATTCCAAATGCTCATGAAGAGGAAATTTCTTAAAATGTTCAAGTAACTAGGGAACTTTTTTGGTTTTAGTCGCTATCTAAAAAATCTACATATTAGTTTCTATACAATTTATTTTTATACATTAATCCATGTTGTTAGTTTTCTGATATTGAAAAATCATTATAAAATAGAGACATAAAGACTAAACTATAATTATTTTTTTTTGCTCGTATAAAAATTAAGACCTAAATTCTTTAGATATAGGAACTAAGATGACAAGCTGATACAGGTTAGACATAAAAAAATTATTTATTTTATCACATTTCTTTGCTTTTTCAATTATTTTTTCCTAACGAATGTATTTTTTCTCATTATTTTCAGTTTAACTGTGGGAATTTTTTTTGTCTTCAACAGTGGGATCTTTTGTGTGTGTCTTATCGCTTTTGAGCTTTGAGCCCTTTAGTTCATTTAATCACTTCTATTTGCATTATGCTTTAATACTAGTAGACTTCCCTTTTTTCTATTTTTTTTACCCAAACTACCCTACAAAATGCACCCCCCTTGTCTCTTGCTCCCCAATTAATTATTTTCCAGAAAAAATCATTCTCACCCTCCTGTTTCGTATAACTCATCTACAATAACACACTCCCCTTCGACAACCTGTTTCGGCCAAAAAACTATCACCGACAAACCCATTGTGGTAGCAACCCCAGAACGTGATAGGCACGGTGATTTAGCAGGGAAATTTGGAGATAAAAAAATAGAAGTGGAAGTGCATTATTATGAAGGGGGAGTGGAAATAGCAATTTCTTTCCGTTAATGTTCTATTAGATGGGCTGAAAGCCCATTAAGAACAGATAACCGGGCCAGGTCTATTCCAAAGCAATTAGGGTTTTCCATACACATATATATTGTTGTGCCATAAGAAAAACCATCCCCCTGCATTCATTCAGCGTCCATCTATTGATCTCAATCTAGATTTCTGCGGCGCGTCTCCGGTGAGGGAAAAGTAGTAGAAGAGAAGAAGATGGCGACCGTACCAGGACAGCTCATCTGGGAGATCGTGAAGAAGAACAACTCTTTTTTGGTGAAAGAGTTCGGAAGGGGCACTCAGAGCGTGCAGTTCAGCAGAGAGCCCAACAATCTCTACAACCTCAACACCTTCAAGTACTCCGGTAATCATCATCTCTTTACCTAAGCGAGTCTTATTTTCAAATGTGTGATTAATCGTTTGTGAATAAAGCTCATTTTATGTTTGTGGGGGGTATGGTATTGATAGGTTTGGCGAACCAGAAAACTGTCACTGTTCAACCTGCTGGTAAAGACCAGTCCGTGTTGCTGGCAACAACCAAGACAAAGAAGCAAAACAAGCCTGCTGCTTTGCTTCACAAATCTGTCATGAAAAAGGAGTTCCGTAGGATGGCAAAGGCTGTGCAAAATCAGGTAACCTTGATGCTCTATTATTCCTCAAATATGATTCTATTTCTATTGGATAATATTTGTTTTGTTTTGGTAGCGACATTTATAGTTGTTGTTAAATCCAGTAGCTAAATATGTTTTTCGGTTCTGCTTTCTGCTTCCTGAAAAAATGTTGAAAAATTGTTCTATGCCTTTTTTTACATGTAGCAGTGTGTGCAGGGTTAACTAACTTTATTTTTTTCCCATTAACTAACTTTAACCTCGGGCAGAAGTGAGTTTACCCAGCAGTGATGAGCCTCTAACATGTAAGAAGAAATCTCTAGTTGGGTTCCTTCAATGAAATTTACTTGTTACGCTTGGCTTCTGAGCTTTAATCATTTTGTTAATAGAGATTGTGGCCTCTCTTTCTTTTGCTAATTAACTATTATCTCCTAAAGCCTGCCATACAAATTATAATTTTATGTAGTTCCCTTCCGATTCCATGGCAATCAATACCTTCTTCTCAGTCTGCATTTGGTGTTAATATGAAATTATTTGTTTGGCTGCTACAAATATTTTACTTGTTCTTATAATTTTTTTGCTGTGAATAAACATAATTTACTTTTACTCAGGCAATTTCTAATTTTCTTTTAACGATAGTTTTGTATTCTTTTATTTTATTTCTAATTTTGCTAACTTGTTACTGGTTCTTTCTCTACTCGTTGAACACTTGCTGCTTTGTATCCTGTACTGTCTATTAATTCTTAAAATCCATGTTGCTAATTTAGTGCCTTTTCCGCCTACCTTGTGATCTGTGTTGCAGGTAGCAGATAACTACTACAGGCCTGATCTCAAAAAGGCAGCTCTGGCAAGGTTGAGCGCTGTCAATAGGAGCCTCAGAGTTGCCAAGTCTGGTGTGAAGAAGAGGAACAGACAGGCTGTGAAGGTCCCTAGCAGGAAGTGAATTTAGAAGAGTTAAATTGCATTCTAAATTTCTTCCATCCTTTCCCCCCTTTTGTAGTTTGTGTTCCAGAACTCAATTCTAGATTTTCTAGTTTTGTTTGGAGAGGCAATTTATTGTGTTTTCAATATACAACAACCGGAACTACTATGTTATAGCTTTCAACAACTGGGTTGTTTTTTTTTCAAGAGATGATTTAAGAAGGATGGATGTTCATATTAACATATATCATCTGAAAGCAAAGGCGGAATCTCGTAAACTGCACAAATTTTTTATTCCTTAAACCGAGAAGGGTTGAACAAGCCCGGGCTCTAAACATTTTTAAAGCAATTTTGAACAATTGTAACTATATTCCCTGGGTCTCATAAGCCGTGAGGGCGCCATAGTTAGCGCAGTAACAGATGAATGCTGTGTACGATGGTGCTCATTAAAAGACTGCCTTGAAGATTAAAGAGAAAAGTGTCTAGTTTTTTTTACTGCTGTAAATGAGTTATGAGTTGACTTATTGAACTATTGATGTTGGAAAATGCTTCTTCCTCAATCAAATATTATTTTAAAATTATAACAAAGTATGGAGTCTATATATTTATGTAATCAACAACCGAGGAATAACACTGACATATTTAACATTATGTTATCTAGTTAGATTTAGTCTTTGTTGGGTATCTCGGATTCTCAAATATAAAATTGCAGAAGTGGAAATCAAAAGATCAAAGGGTGAGAGATAATCAAAATTTGTTTACAAAATTTGTTTACAATGAAGTGGTGGTACACTTAATCTCTCCAACAGAGCACGCAGATTCGTTCAAATATGTCACTCAATGCTGTTACTTGAGGAACTCTTATGTGTATCCTACTCATCTATTTATAGTATGAATTGAGCTAGGTCTATGTCATTAAAATATTATTTGATTTAACTAATCAAATAAAATAAAATAATCAGAAGATATCTATTAGATAAAAACCAGAAGATATCCCTACTCATCTATTTATAGTATAAATTGATATTATTTGATTTGGTTAATCAAATATAACAGAATATATCTTATCAAATAAAAAACAAAAAATATAAGATATCTATCAAATAAAAACCAGAAGATATCTATTAGATAAAAATGGAAATTATCCAACAGTTTTTTTATTAGTAATTTCTTAGTTTTAAGTAACTTTTATTGTTTTTTAAATGTTATTTGAAATATTGTTTTATCTTATGTTAGTTTTTTGCTTTTAATTTATTTTTAATACATTTATTAACTCTTAATTTTTGTAATTTTATTATTATTTTTAATTATTTTATTTTTTTAGTTATTTTAACAACTAATTTTATCAAATATAATCTAAAAATAATTATTCGATCCCCTTAAATGAGGAAGTTTCACTTTAAAAGATGAAAAACAATGATAGTTATTAATTAGAAAATGAATGATTGAGATTGTAATTAAGTTTAGATTTATATATATATATATATATATATATATATATATATATATATGAATTTATTACGTTTATCAACCGTTTATTTGAATGTGAATTAAAATAATAATAGAATTTTAAGATATTCATTTAGCGTATTTATAAAAAAAGTAAGAAAAGGTCCGGTGCAATAAACTTGTTAATTACAACTGGAACATGTTAATTAGGAATCACAGAGTTTGGGCCGTGTGAAAACAAAGCGCGGAGAGAGAAAGTAGTTCGATGGTTCGTGGAAACAGCCCAACCCAATCGCTCAATAAAAAATTAAAAATAACGGAAGGAAGCCACTAACGTAAGAAAGGTCTCTCAACTCAAGACTCAAAATTCGAAATTCCAATTCAATTCCCCTTCTCTCTGAATTTTGGGAATTGAAAAACCCTAAGCAAAGATGGGGAACACGGAGAAGCTGATGAACCAGATCATGGAATTGAAGTTCACGTCGAAATCGCTGCAGCGGCAATCGCGTAAGTGCGAGAAGGAGGAGAAATCGGAGAAGCTGAAGGTGAAGAAGGCGATCGAGAAAGGCAACATGGACGGCGCGCGGATCTACGCGGAGAACGCGATCCGTAAGCGCACGGAGCAGATGAACTACCTCCGGCTTGCCTCGCGACTGGACGCCGTCGTGGCCCGCCTCGACACGCAGGCGAAGATGACGACGATCAGCAAGTCGATGGGCAACATCGTGAAATCGCTGGAGTCGTCGCTGGCCACGGGGAACCTCCAGAAGATGTCGGAGACCATGGACTCGTTCGAGAAGCAGTTCGTGAACATGGAGGTCCAGGCCGAGTTCATGGAGAGCGCCATGGCCGGATCCACCTCCCTCTCCACTCCCGAAGGAGAGGTCAACAGCCTCATGCAGCAGGTCGCCGACGACTACGGCCTCGAGGTCTCCGTTGGCCTCCCCCAGCCCGCCGCTCACGCTGTGCCGGCCAAGGAAGCCGACAAGGTCGACGAGGATGACTTGTCTCGCCGCCTTGCTGAACTCAAGGCCAGAGGTTAATTAATCAGTAATAATACTATCATGATTATCGTTATTTCTATCGTTGTTTCTCGATTCTCATCGCTGATGCCGTGGAACATTATATATATATTGGTGTATATTTAACTGAATTCGGTTGCCACTTGTTATGTGGACTCCCCTTTTTGGGGTTTATGGCCTTCTGTTCGTGTTAGTGTTAGTGTGTGAATACTTCATACATTAATTGAATGCTTATATTTGTCTTTTCACTATGGTTTGGAACAATGGATTGGGGTCTGGTTTTACACATGGTTAATCTCTGAATGGGTGATTGAAAATGTCTTGTGAGGTTCGGTTTCTCCTCAGAAGAATGATAGAGGATGTCATGTGGGCTTCTTGGCATAAAAGATGGGGCGGAACCAGAGACATTTCTAAGCCATTTTCAGATTTCAGAGTCCTTTGAAGAAAGTAAAGGATGCTTTCTTTAAGTAAGCACTGGTAGCTGGTGAAGTTTTTTTTTTTTTTTAATCAACTAGCCCTTGCACTTAATATTTTTCTTGCTCTCCTTCTGGCTATGAGACTCGTTAGTTTCCAACTTGGGGGCAGCTTCTTAGATAAAACATAAAATGTAGAACAAAAGTTAGTTAAGACTTGAGTGAATTACAAGTGATACTCAACAATCATGCATATAATTTGTACTTTTAAACCATTCAAATATATTAGAAATGAACTCTGGTGATATTATGCTTGTTGATATAAACACAGCCCACATGACCTCAGTTTGATTTGGAATCTGAAAATAAATAATTAGGAAATATTTTTTGAACCCTTTACCTATGGACATTAGATAGCATTTCATATTTTGCAAATTAGAGGCACCGAGTTAGAAATGAATGAATTTGAGAATCTTGGAGATGTGGTGGTATATGGACTAGATAGTTTTATATGAACACCAAACCAAAAATGAAGCCCCTCCCCAGCATAGGTTATACACATAAATTACTTTAACCTCATCTACATCCACATTCAGAAAGAGAACATCTTGACAGGTGGAGGCCTGTTTGAAGAATGGCTAAAGAAGGTGCGCACCAGTAAGTGCAGAAATGAACCTGGACCTGGAAATTTTTTGTGGGTACTATATGAGAGCTATGAGTAAACCTATGCTGCTCATGACCATATTCATTCTAATGATATTTGGAACTGAGTCCTTACTTAAACAATTGTATGACTATAAATGAAAACTGATTTGTAACTAAATGAATCTCCTAAAAACAGTGGAGACACACAGGGCAGCCTTTATTGGTAGCATCAGTGATGTGGTGTTCCCATGATTTTTGGAGTCAGTTTTCACAACCTTGGGATTTTTTGAGCTGCTGTTGGCCCCTTCCATTTATTTTCAAATTACTCTGGAGCCTGCTAGATCTATTTAGAAACCATAAACTCAGTTATCAATAAACTTACCTTACACAGTATAGATGCATATGCCATATCAATCTTATTGTAGGTAAGCTATTTTGGAAAGCACAGCTTCTGTCATACACGTTTATAACTACGTTTACCCACGCAAAATACAATTATCTGAATTATCTGATCTAAGAGTTACAGGAGTATGCCAACAGTTTTTCAGGATAAAAAATGATGGGTACATTTTTTGTTCGGAACTTTCCACCGTTTGAGCAACTTGCAGATTTTCACCTTCCTTAGTCTCCTGTGGTTATCAATGTTTCTTGTGAAAATCTAGACTAGCGCAAAACAGAAAATATAAAATAATAAGAAAAAAAAGGAAATAATCAAGAATGCAGCTACAGTGTTCAGATCGTATATTTTTCTTTGAAGCGGAATTGTTTTGCTGGGCAAAACAAATACTTTTACGCTGCAATGAACTCCAATTCACCCTTTGTCTTAATCAATTTTAAGCTTTGTTTCAAATGACTCCTTTACTTTGTCGTGCGTAAGAGTTGCATTGGCAAAGCGTTTGTAAAAGTAGGAAGTGCAATGTTGAAATATAAAATGCGAGCAAGATAAATAATTAGTGCTCAATGAAATTGATGATTAAAATTATTTCGAAGTAAAATTATTTATGTTTCAATAATTTTATCCTAAAAACAAGTACTAGTAAAATTTAATATAAATATTTTAATCCAATGCAAAAATTGCTTCAAGTTGTTTCATTTATAATTGCAAATGGAAGTTTTCACTGCATCATGAATCAATTACAAAGCCACAAAAGAGAAAGTCATATTGAAGACTACTACATTGTTTCAATTTCGTGAAAAGATATAAATCTTCACTTCAGTGGTCCCTTTCGAAAATCTTGATTGCCAACAAAGACCTACAAAATTCATACAAAACGAATGGTACCACATACTTTACCATTACACAAGCAAGAGTATAAATATGCGCATGCTGACAATGCAATGCACTTCAGTTTCGTGCCAACATGTTGGGAGGAAATTATATTATCATTAACGAATAGAAGGGGCGCGTTATTTTTTAACAAAAAAAAGTGCGTCGATTTATGACAATCTCAATTGATCGTTAAGACAACGCTATTAGTATTTGTCTCCCCCAACGATGCTTCTATTTGCTAAAACACAATTTCCATATCAGATACTAAATACTAGAATTGAATGGCAAAAAGGTCGAATTCAATAATTAGATAAATATAAGTTGAGACATAAGATCCTCTTTTAATTAGCAAGTCAAATATTATACATCTTACTCTAAACACAAAATGCATGATCAATTTAAATGGCTAGTCAGAACGAAATGACTACACGACCATAAGATGTATTATTTTCTTAAATTATCAAATGGAAATAAAGTCATAGGATATTTTACGACTTCTGAGTATAAAGTCATAATTTTTTTTGTTATTTTTGTTATTGAAGTCGTAAAAAAAATTATGACTTCTATTTTTTTAAATACGAATTTGAAGTCATAAGTATTTTAATTTTTTATTTTTGTTTTAGAAATCGTAAATAATTTTTTTAATTAATTATTCACAAATTTTGTTTATTTTCATTTTTTATTTTACTTAATATTTTTTATATTACTTTTATTTAATATATTTTTATATTATTTTTTTACTAATGTTAAGAATTATTATTTATTTTATAAATTAAAAGAAATAAAAAATTAAATTTAAATAAAAATATATATGTGTAGGCCATTTAATTTTAATATTAGTAACAAAATATTTTAATATTTTTCTTAAACAAAAATATAAATATATGTAGTATATTTTAATATTTTATTTAAATTTAAATCTTTTATATTATTTTTATAATTTATAAAAAAATCCTTAACATTAAGAAAAAATATTAAATAAAATAATATAAAAAATATATTAAATAAAAAAATGTACACAAATATAAAAAATAAAACTAAAAATGAAAACAAACAAAATTTGTTAATAATTAATTTTAAAAAAATTATTACGGTTTTCAACTTCTAAAACAAAAATTTAAAAAAATTAAAATACTTACTATTTCAAGATAGTATTAAAAAAATATCTTATGATTTATCCCTTTTAAAACATAAATATTTTACGACTTCATTAGAAAAGAAAAAAAAATCGTATAAAATTTACGACTTGTACTCAGAATTTGTGGTAGAATATTCTATGATTTATCACTTTCTGTAATTTTTATTTAAATTTTATTTCCATTTGAAAATTTAGAAAAAAAATTACACCGTTTTAATCGTTCAGGGGAACAAATTCCATGAAACTTGTTAGAAGTTGGGGCATTACATTCTTTTTTATTGTCTGATTAAACATCCTTCTTGATACCATGGGAAACTTCCAGGCTCCGGCTCTATATTTCACATTCATAATTGATATACATTCAGCTCTATGGAAACATTTGTTTTGCTCATACTCATAATTAGCCTCAACTGCAAAAAGTATTTTGTTAAATAAGTTATGCAAGTTCAGTTAAAGCAACCTCCAATAGGTTAAGCATATTTTATTTCAAAGTTTATGACACTACAAATACAAACATTATATTGTCGTCAATTTTCAGAAGTATTGGGTAAGCACTATGCAAATAAAATTTCAGTTTCAGCTCATAATTAATTAAACAATTTACCTATTATTTCAGCTCATGATTCTACAATTAAACAAATAAAAATTAAGTCACAACATAATTTTTTAAACAAAAAGTAAATACATTTTAAGTTTTTAACTAATCTGAATTGGCAGAGCATTGTATTGTATCAGTAGGAAGGTCATTTTGTCTCTGTCGATTTGGATGGTAATTGGTAGTGTTGTTAATTTGATTTTGTAGTCTGAGTGCAAGTTTGGATAGCTACTAAAAATGATTCTAGGACCCAAACCACGATGAAAATTGAAGCGGAAACAACTGTTTATTGCTTTGACTTTCAACATGGTTTTAGAATTAATTATGGGAATCTAATCCAAACATGCTAAACGGTTGGGTGCAAGGCCAATATGGGCTAATTTGATTTTAACTTACCTCGCGGCAGCTAAAAATTATATCAGGCGGTAGAATAAGTCCCACATCGCTAAATAGAGATGATTTGAAAGATTTTATATAGTTGGAGATCAATTATGATGTAACAACGGATCATGAGGCGATGTGAGTGGGTCTACGCAATTTGCTAGACTCGGGAAAGTCCCCGGGCCACGACTGCAGAGATGCAGACTCGGAAACGGGTTACTTCGAGTTGGGATTTGTCTCGTTCCTTTGTGGCGAGGGGCTGAGACAAGTGTGGAGCCTTTGCAAGTCCCGCCGAAGACATTGGCCAATGTCACAGTCATTCACATGGTCTTCCTGACTAACAGAACGGGGCTTACGCCCTCTTGATCCACCTTTTTAATTTTCTACTAAAAAGTAACAACATATTCATAATAGTAAAATGTTCTTATATTTTGTCTTGTATCCTCTGCGTGTGTATGGCTCAGGATGCAAACCACAAGATGGTTAAGAGAAGAGTTTGAGGAATACAAGTGATAATCTCAGCAATCGTGCAAAGAATTTCAGCATTCAAACCCTCCAAATAGAATAGAAATAAGCTCTAGTGATAGTGATATTATGCTTGTTCATATATTACACACCCCGCATCATCTCAAAGTTCGGTTTGGAATCCGAAGAAAAAAAGGAATTAGGAAATAACCCTTTGCATGATTCACTATGGATATTAGATAGCATTGCATGTTCTGCAAATTAGAGGCACATCGAAACAGATCAATTGAAAATCCTGGAAATATGGTGGAATATGAGGACTGAATGTTTTATATAAACACCAAACCAAAGAGTAATACCTGCCGTAAACCCTTATAACCATCATTTTTTTAATTGTCTGGTTAAATTCCCTTCTTTTCACGGTGAGAGTTGAGATACATATCAGAACAATACACAACAGGCCAAGTAAGGAGACACAAATCAGAACAATATATACAAGTCATATGCAAAAGTGGGGAAGAAAACAGAAATTTGCACGAAAGTGTATGCATCCCAAACATGAACAAGCTGAAAATTTTTCTTCTTTTCTTTTTACAGCATGTTTGCAGTAGGAAAAGATTGAACTGAAGTCAGACTATCAAACATGGTATACTACTCGGCACATTAAACATTAGGGGCCACAAAGTGGGTGAATCTGTCTCCACTTCCCTTATTTGCCGAAAGAAAATGAGACTCACCTCCTTGTATATATACAGTCAATAACATTTTTTATGGCTTGTTTGCTAAGAAGACAATATCCTCATTACAATTATAATAATATAGTTCACACTCTAAAACTATGCATTTCCTTATAAAGCTAGTAAACAAAAATGAAAGATCAGAAGAAGCACAACTGCATCAGAAATCTACACTCTTTTAAGTACATATACATAGAGAACTCGCAATTTCGTTGGTCTTCTAGCCATCCTTGGAGGATGTAGACTTTGGAGCCGTGTTTGTTAACCAGAACAAGCTCCTCTGCACCTTCTGAAACAGCGACTTTGATCGTGTATTACACAAAGTGAAAGCAATTGCATCCAAATACCAATCACCTCGCCCCTTAAAACCCACAACATAGCCTCCATCTATCGAAAAAGTGAATGGAGTCCCTTCTTCAACTCCATACGGTCCAAAGGTTCTGTGGTTGCTCTTGAATGTCAATGACCGAATCACGGAGGTGCCTCCTCGAACAACTGGACAGTAGTGGCCACTCACACTGACCAAGAACTCATCTGGGAATTGCAGCTTAATCTAGGATACATGAAAAAACAGAATACTTTTTTATAGTTGTTTGGAATTTGATGAAATGGTGAAGCAAAGAGAAGTTTACCTCAGCTGTTTTGTTACCTCCAACTCCTCCATGTTTTTCAGCTGTGAAAGGTTTGCCATTCCTATCATAAACCACCTGAATTGAGTCTATGCAATGGCCATAAACAAGTTTGATTTCTCTCACCCCTGTGAAGATTCCATCATCCCAGCTATTTCCACCGTTGCCTCCCCATGGTCCCACTATTACGCTCTTCTTCCTACTTTTTCCTTCCTACAAAAAATGTATTACCCTATTGGTTTAACTATGAACATAAGCATACCTACACAACGATGGAAATATAACAACAGCATATGCTAAACAGGCGATTTTCTACATCATGTATTTGGACAGGACAACTAGTTCTACAGACCAACGTTAAAGAACAAAAATTATTATAAAAGGAAAAACGATAGGGATCCATTGTGCTCTTTACCATAAGGCCTATTAACTTCCAAAGGGCAACTACCAATTGCAATTAATTTCCAAAGGGGGCGTGTACAAGATATTGGAAGAAACATCAATACTTTATGATAGCTGAGCTACTGATTGGAATGCAAAATGATGTTTATATAAGCAACAAATTAGTTACAATTATGCAGTATCTGATTCGAACAATTTTAGAAGAATATCACTTTTGCTTTTCAATAAAGAATAGTAAGGAATTATACTAGACGAATCAGAACTACACATCAAATCGCTCATTTCCAATTATAATTTGCAATATATTAGCTGGCCACCATTGTGGGCATGACAGATTCTCACGGGTTATATTCAATGTCAAATGGAATTTTGAATATCAGGCAACTCAAATTGTCCAGAATGGCCATAGGATCATGTTAAAAATATATTGTGTTCCTATAAACAAAGTATCCACTGTGCCATAATTTGATATAACAGTAATCAAAAGGGGGAAAAAAGAAAACGAATAAATTCCACATTACAACTTTCTTTAAACAATTTTCTGTCAATCATTTGTAAATAAGTCTTCAAGTCTCCATGTCATGTTGATGAGAATTCCAACACAATCTAAGATTAGTAATTTGACACTCCAATGTCGTATACTCACTCTTCAACCAATTATACCACGTAGAAGTCCTTTTATCTTCACTTACTTCGATGTCTTCAAACTTTACATCATTTAGGTCTTCAAACTTTACATTCTTCAGAAAGTGCCGCCAACATTTATTTTTGGAACTATATATGCAACAGATTGGGTCCTCACCTTTGTTCTTTATCATTAAATACACTAACTGCAATTGTGATTTTTCCAGTTTATAATATCTTGCTTCATCATTGATGACATATTTAAATTCAACATGAATGTATGTATGAATTGGAAACAGAAAGAGAAAAAAAAAAAACTAACATACCTCTGGGAATTTACTGTCGGTGGGAGAAATTATAGATAGAGTTACTGGGTGCAATTTCCATAACAAACTATTCAAAGCATCATCAATACATGCTGATGAATTGATAATTTCACAGCCGAGGTCAGGCACTTGGGGCAATGTGACGTTGTTCAAATCTTCATGAATAACAATATTCAGGATCAAGCAACCAGGTAATGACAAATAAATGAGGCTACAGAGAGCTATAGAAATGGAAATTCATCAAAGCAGCCAACCAAATATGAATATAATGTTAAAAGAAAAGTACCTTATTAGAATAGAGAACCAATTTAAATCCTTGACGATTGAACTTTTGAATGAATGATTTCATCATAATCCAAATCTTGTCGCCATGTCCAACAACTGTATGTTTAGGTACAAAAGAAAGCTTGGCATCTGTGAGTCGGAAAGGGTGAATCTCAATCCAGGGCATAGTCTCACCCTTGCACTGAAAAGACACAAGATTAGGAGACTACTAAAAAAAAACTCAATTTCTTGCATCCTTTCAAAGTGAACTTCTCAAGATGAGGATTTGAAATAATAATGATTCTACTCTTATTATTGGACATACTTAAATCCAATTTTTCAAGTAAGGGAAAATTGGAGAACTGATTTTCACAAAAATCACGAGTCACTTGGGGATGCTCCAGTGTCAACCTTTTCAGAGATGTGCACTCATCCAAACTAACCTTACAGGGACTTGTTTTGTTGCCACAATACCAAAATGTGTCAAGATTAGGAGCACTGATCTCAACCTTCTTCAATTGATAGCAGTAGTGGATTTCAGCCCTTTGGAGTCGAATGAGATTTGAAACATGCAAATGCTTCAAACCGGAGCACTTTATGATTCTTAAATCCTAAATTGAATGACAGCTGGAAATAAGGTTTTGAATAAAGTTCCCAACCAAGGGAATTTTGCGCAGATAAAGCTTCTGAAGATAAGGAAGCATTATATTATTGCAAGTTCCCAGTTTGCAACCACTTAACCTTATGCCAGTCAATGTTTTGGAAGAAAAGACAGTTTGTGGTAAAATATAGCACTCGCCATTCTTGATGCCAACATAGAGATCTAGTTCTTTTATGTTTCTGTAGAAAGCAATAGTAAGCCAAAGTTCCAGACAAGGGGTATCTTCTAATAAGTCAAAGGAGGTCATGTGCAACACCAATTTCCGTATTTGCAACTCTTTTGCATTGTGTATAAGTAGAGAATTAGATACATAATTTCTAAACATCATCTTCTTATTACTGCTATCTTCAGGTCCAATTTTTGCAGCAAACTTTCTTTCATCGAAAATCAAAGCAGAATAAGAATACCACCATTCTCTCCATCTCTTGGACAAAACACTGGTTCGGATTGCATCGTTCACATTTCCATGTGCCAAAGCAAGGTTTAAAAGAGAAGTTGAAGGAATTTTAAATATGTTAATTAAATTTAGAGTTTAATTGTCATCCAATCAACTTTTGAACTCTGTGTATCATATTAAATTTGTGTGATTGGATGAAAGTACATAACAATTAATTAAAATATTTGTGAGCATTCATGAAGTGGTTCAATACAACAACTTTCCTTTTGACCGATAGTGTATAAAATATTATTGTTGATAAATTTTCGATGACAAAATCTATTTTTTTAAAGTATTTATCATACATGTTAATTTATAATCAAATGATAAAATAAAGTTATTTTATAATTGTAATGCATAACTTTTTTTCTCTTAAATTTATTCATAAAATATATTTATGATAAAAAAATTATTAAAAAACACACTTTATGGAGTGTGATGCGTGATGATATATTTTTTTTTGCGAACTATGCGCAATGACAATTGAACCTATTTCAATTAACATAATTCTGAAAATAACATCGACTTCTTTACCATTGAAAAAAAAGAGTGAATAGATTAAATAGTCACGTGCTGTGACTTAAATAACCCGATTGGACGTCGATGGCCGCCCTTTCAAATCCACATGTTTATCATTTTCTAAATTGCTTTTTAGAAAACCATATCATACCGTCCATACATTTTAATTTGTTTATTTTCGAGGTAAAAGAATGTACTAGTACTCCTAAATTGTTTTCTACATAACCATACCATACCATACCGTCCATAGTATAAATAGTAATTTAATGAAATAATTACAGAAAAAATAAATATTTATAAAATATAAATAGGGTGTTGACGGGTTGTTTTGACTGGAATTTGAGATAAAAACAAAAATTTGAACCCATCAAATTTTAATACATTAATTTAATTTGTAAAATTCGATAAGTATAAATTATATAAACTAAATCAAGCCAATTTAAATTAGATTGGTTTGATTTTAGATATCAAGTTAGAATTTTTTTTATATTTTTAAATTTTTACTTGCATAAATTAAATATTACTAATATTTTAGTTTATACATTATAGGCGATAAGTATTTATTTATATATAATTATAATTTATGATAAATAAATTTTTAAATTTAAAAATTATATTATTACTAAAATTGTAATAAATGCATACTTTTAAATATATAAATTAATTTTTGACTTTATAATAAATGAATTTAGCTTTTATATAAGAATATTTTAAATTATAATAGATACAAATTGAAAATCAAATGTAAAAATAAAATAAAAGAAGAAGAATTTGAGATGATTAAAAGAATTATATTTTCTTGGCTAATTATAAGGATAATATGCAAAGCACAGACCTCCCAAAATTAGAAGAAAGAGTGTTATAATTATCTAATTAAGGGAACAGGGAGAGTAAAAGTTTTACTATCTGCAGTCAAAAATGTTTTACCATCCAAGTTAAATATTTTAATTTACATTACAAGATATATATGAAATTTTAATATTATTATATATTACAATTTTTTTTTAAATAATTTACAATATTTTAGAAAATAAATAAATTCTTGATATTAATATGTTTTGATTCTCCTCATACATGTGTCTATTTATTTATTGTGATGCCTTGTTTCAGTTTATCATTAAGATTATTGTTCCCACATTTAGAATTGTTAATTGTGATGTTATTTGGTAGCCGAAAGAGTCCCCATTTGCTTTAATAAGTGCCTTGGTGCGATTAGAAGAAGATCAAGTGTGCCTATGGACTGGTTGAAGGCTTTTAAGAGCTACACACCTTGGTCATTGATGATTCTCAATCTCATTTATTTTTTGATTTTCTTCCTTGTTATCCAATGTGATTACCGCATGGCTTGTATTTCGCAGTTAGTATTTGTTGATTGATTTTAGTTGTTTTGTTCATCCCGACGTGGAAATACAAAATTTTCCCCATTCATTTTGGAATTATTTTTCATGAACTGTGACGTGCATGCACATCACATGCAGCTTCTCATCTTGTCATAAATGGACTCAATATTTATTCTTTTATAAAAGAATCTTCTATTTTTTTATGATTCCTTGTGGGTGTCAAAATATTTCTGTCACAAATAGATCAGATACTTATCTTTTTATCGAAGGGTCTTCTACTGTGCCAAAAAATCTTATCTGGTGGTTCCTTATCGAATCCTTTGGTGCGTGTGAGTTTGAGAGGGGAAAATACCTACAAAAGTTACTACAATGCTCAAATCAGAGTTCGGCTCGTGATATATGGTGAATGTTTTAGAATGAACCAGTCCTCTTACATGAGAAGTTCACTCCTTTTTATACTAATCTGACTGGTCTGGGTCTACACGTCCTAATTACATGTCCTGATTACCAATTAAATAACACACCTCCTAACCATGCTTAGACACTTCAAATCATGTAATTGCCCTTAAATGGATTTATTGGTAATAAGCACGACCAAATGGTACTTATCATCCGCATATGTTAAAGACTGAGACGTATTATACGAAATATGTAAATATATTATTGAGGAAGTACTCCATTTGGATGAATATGTGATTGAAGGGAGAATTTTGGTTTGGTTGTGCTATGTATTCCTTCCATCCCTTCCACTCATGTAATTGCCCTTAAATGGATTTATTGGTAATAAGCACGACCAAATAATACTTATCATCCGCATATGTTAAGGACTGAGACGTATTATACGAAATATGTAAATATATTATTGAGGAAGTACTCCATTTGGATGAATATGTGATTGAAGGGAGTATTTTGATTTGGTTGTGCTATGTATTCCTTCCATCCCTTCCACTTGATCAAATACTTTATCCGATATAAATTCTGTTAAATATTTAAATTTTATTTGAGTTTCAAACTTTAAAGATAGTCGGTAACATCCTAAAAATTATGAAATTTTTTAGAAAAAAAAATGAATAAATATCACGTATAACAAAGAGAAGATTAAAGTTGTCAGTATATTTTTTTATTGTATCATTTTATTCACTTATACTATTACATAATATAAAGAAAAAAATTTTACCGAAAAAAGGTGCTTTACAAAAAAAAAATATAAAGAAAGGATAAATTCTAAATAATTAAATACTAATAAATGTTTATTACATTTACACTGGAAAGTCGCAGTACACATAAAGTAAAGTAGATCGTTAAAAAAACAAAGTACTTTAAAAAAAATCTCCAAACAAAATTCTATAAAAATGGCTAAAATGTTATTATTGTACTTACTTAATAATATATAATATAATATATGTTGTAGAATAAGAACAACAACACTACTGCTGCAAAGTTTGGTGAGTTGTGTAATTTTGTTTGTTCATCTTATGTTGTTCACTGTTCTTTCTCAGACCCACCTCAAAGTTGAAGGCAGCCATGGGTTTTTTCTTGAAATGGATCAACTCGTTTGTCTTTTTTCATTTCCTTGCTGCAACACCCATCTTCTCAGATTCCCCCTCCAGCTCAAATGCAATTACCACCACCAAGTTCCTTGTTTTAGCCAAGGATCCTCGGGTTTTTGATTGGATGGTTGGTATCAGAAGGAAGATTCATGAGAATCCAGAACTGGGTTATGAGGAATTTGAGACCAGTAAGCTGATAAGAGCTGAATTGGATAAACTGGGCATCTCATATAAACACCCAGTTGCAGTCACTGGTGTTGTTGGCTTCATAGGGATTGGACTCCCTCCTTTTGTTGCATTAAGAGCTGACATGGATGCTCTTCCTATGCAGGTCTACAAGATTTCTATATATTCTTCTTTCTTTCCATTTACTGTTACCATGTGCTTCTAATTGTCTCAGGGTTCTAGCTTTTCAATTATTATTATTTTTTTATCGTTATCCGAGTGCTGGATCAACTGATTTGAAGTTGTTCTAACTTAATTATTAGTAGGTCTTGGGTTCGAGTCCTGTAACTGTGATAAATACTTGGAGGAAGAACTTTGCTACATGTGCATGCAGTGATTTCCTTCCATGGAGGATACTTGTAGTCTATACCAAAAAAAATATTATTGTTATGAAATCCATCCATTTGAATTAAAAACTAATGTTTTGCCTCTAATCAAATTTTCATTATTAGCACTCCTACCCTTTTCCAGTTTATGGGTTATATTTCTAAGTGCTACACTGTTTCGTCTATATTTTGTTGATTTATTTTGCTTCTTTAACCTTAGGAAATGGTGGAGTGGGAGCACAAGAGTAAAGTACCTGGAAAGATGCATGCATGCGGTCATGATGCTCATGTTGCCATGCTTCTTGGTGCTGCAAAGATTCTCAAAGAGCATGAAAATGAGATACGAGTATGGTCCGTTGCTTCATAGTTTATACATATAAAACTTATTGTTTTACTTCTTTGTTTTTTAAAAAAATGTTACACTGCTTCCATTTGCCATCTCGACAATAATATGAGATTTGACTCCTATAAAATGATTAGTTTCCCTTAAAGAGAAAAGTGAGACATTTCATCCTTTAATGAGAAAATCAATAGAATTAATAAGTTTTTAACAAATTTATGATTTTTCTTGCATGTACATGTAAATTGTAATACCAACAGTTGATTTTTTTTGTTTAGCAGTTGAGATTCCTTACTTTTCCATACAAGATTGTGATTCTTCTGATGGTTATGTAGTTTTGCTGTTCAAAAAATTTCCGCCTTTTCATTTTTATTGTAATCATGTCAAAGTCAAACATGACTTCTGATTCAGATATTGGCCAACTGCTACCAGTTATGACTGCTCATTAGGCCAACATTGTGTGTCACAAACTTTCAATCATCCTATCATCCGGCTTACAACTTTAGTCTTAAAAACATAATGCATCTGTGTGTAATTGTAACGAAAACATAATCTAGAAGAAGACTGGAAAAGGAAAATAGTTGGCCACTATATCATCTACTATTGCAAGACAGTCACTTCAGCTTACTACTTTTTCCTAAATTGTGTTGTTCTATTGTTTTAGTCCTCTTATGGATCGTTTATATCATTCCTTAATTTATCTCTATAGGGAACTGTTGTTCTTGTTTTTCAACCAGCAGAAGAAGGAGGTGGAGGGGCTAAGAAAATTTTAGATGCTGGAGTTTTGGAAAATATCTCCGCCATATTCGGATTGCATATTGCACCTACCTATCCTATAGGTGAAGTGGCCTCTAGGTCGGGTCCCATATTTGCAGGAAGCGGCTTCTTTGAAGCAACAATAAATGGCAGGGGAGGCCATGCTGCTATCCCTCAGCACTCTATAGACCCAATATTGGCAGCTTCCAATGTGATTGTTAGTTTACAGCATATTGTTTCTCGTGAGGCTGATCCTCTGGACTCCCAGGTAAACTTATTTTATTTCAATCTTTCCCTTCCTGCCGTAGATACTCATCTATTCTTAGTTTATCCTTGCCTTACGGTCCAAGACCATTCAGTTTGTACCATATTTTGAATCCATGACTACCAGAGTGGCCAGCCTGTCTTGTATATGCTCCCTTACAGTGGGCATAAAAAACAACTAATGGAAGCATGAAAGTTAAGCTGAGCATTAGCTATCAAACCAATATCATTAGCAATTCTTAGTTTCTCTTGCTTTCTTCCACTCACTCTGTTTTGTTACCTACACATAGTTTGGAAGTATCAGTCCCACTCCCACCCTTTTCACTTTACTTAATTTTAGACCTTACACTTTTTATCATTATATGAGTTATTAAAAGCTTCTTTGTATTCTTGTGGGTCTTTGACATAGATATGTTATCAGAGAATAGAGATTCTCACAACTTATACAATAATTAGTTCAACGCACACTGCCTTGCCTACCATGTAGATTGGTTAAACATACTACATTATTATCTCTTTAAATGATTATTTGTTTCCATAAATAAGTCATTTTTATGGAGATAATCTTAGGTGTCTTCCTAACATAAAGAATATCCCCACAGGTCGTCACTGTAGGAAAATTTCAGGGAGGTGGTGCTTTCAATGTTATTCCAGACTCTGTCACAATTGGTGGCACCTTCCGAGCTTTTTCAAAAGAAAGCTTCATGCTACTGAGACAGCGGATTGAACAGGTCTGTTGTGAGGATTCATTTATACACTTGAAAACCATTTTTTTTTCTTTGTTAACTCACAATTATTTGTTTGTTGCAACCATGTGTTTTATTCTTATTTGTTGCTGTGCAAACTGTTAATTGACAAACCCCAAAATAGATGCATGGATCATGGTAGAGACCCTGTGTATAACAAAATTTGTTGCGCAGTTTGCAAAATCTTTGCGATTATCTCTCTTTATGTGTACTTGTATGGTGAAAAAGTTGCACTAGAGGATTCGAATAATGGATTACTGAAATTCAGGGACCTAAATTATTGTGGGGTGTTTTTTTTTTTTAATTGCTACTGTGCAAGCAGATTCATAGATTACTGTCTGAATAAAAAAGATTCATAGATTTCTGTCTGAATAAAAAAGATTCATAGATTACTGTCTGGTAAATAGGGTCAAAATCTTGTAGACTTTTTTTCTTTTGTTGTCAAACTTATTTGGTTTGTGTTGCAACCAAGAAATGGTTGTACTCTTGTTGTAGTTTTCACTGCAATCCTATTAGGGGCTAAGGCTGATTCATTTATGTAGGTTATCACTGGGCAAGCTGCTGTGCAGAGATGCAATGCAACGGTCAACTTTCTTGACAACGAGAAACCTTTCTTTCCCCCTACAGTAAACAATGGTGACTTGCATGAGTACTTTAAAAGTGTTGCTGGGAGTTTGCTTGGCGTCAATAATGTTAAGGACATGCAACCATTGATGGGATCTGAGGACTTTGCATTCTATCAAGAGGTTTTTCCGGGATACTTCTTCCTCCTTGGAATGGAGAATGCCTCTATTGAACATCTTGAATCTCCACACTCTCCATATTTCAAAATCAATGAAGACGCACTTCCTTACGGAGCTGCACTTCATGCATCATTAGCTAGTAGCTATCTTCTCAAATTAAATCAGGACATACCAGTAGTGGAGGGGAAACATCACGATGAATTATAATTTTTAACGCAGATTGTTGAAAGCCCTTGTTGGGTTATTTGTAGGTGCAATCACGACGTAGAGGGGCATTGGTTGGTTACATCCTTAGTGGTAAATGTATTGCATTCAAATTAAAATAAATCCATAGTGCTTCCACATTATAATCATTAACCCTGTTTATCTAGGGTACAAATCAAATGGGAAAGAACAGACAACTTTTATTTTGATAGTATTTTCTACAATTTCAAAGTCACTCAACTATTATCGAATTCTACTCTAAGTTGAAATAAAATAGAAAGACACAGTAAAATGAGATAATTCCTTTGCAAGAACTGTGGGGGATAGTATGATGATGGGAATCCCAAAACATTGAAACATCTGTTCAGCGATGCTAAATTTGCCTGCTACTCGAATAAAATGTGGTTTAGTTTCAATGTCCAGGACACGTGAGCAAAGCAGTTTCTGAAAAATAAACTAGCGTGATGCTGCAAGCAGCACTATAAAGATTCATCCCATAAATCATGTGGTTATATGAAAATATTCGTGAATAGGAAGCTGTAAAGACTTGTCTTCTAAAATATTCTTGAAGAAATCCTGGTTGATGTCATCTGTTCCAAAGGTAGTCAGATGAATATCACCCTTTGATTAGTCGACAAATCCAAGGCAATAGTGCTAGTCAACATTTTCCGTTAGGAACTTAGGATAGCACTGTGACCGTAGTAATATTTTTTTTCTTGATCTAAGGGCTAAAATATAAGAATGGTGCTTAACCTATTTTGGTTCTAAATACTTAAGTTTTAAAAGTTTTAAAATGATTCCTTTATTTAATTAATGAGATGTTTGTCATTTTGAAATACTTTACATTTTCAATTTTTAGACATAATTTTAGAAATTTTTTTTATTGATTTAAGACGTAAAATTTGTTCCATTAAATTCATATATATAATATTCTAGAGGAGTCACTCCAAAATGAGAGGGATCCAGATGTTGTGCAAGTACGAGACTGTACAATTGAAGATGACTTAAAATAATTAATTAGTATTACCTATACCAACACAATATATATATATATATATATATATATATATATATATATTGGTAACTCATCACTTAAGAATAAAACAAAGGGTTATTACGGAGGGTTATGATCAATGAGGAGTTGAGTAAGTGTCACTGTGTGAAGTGTTGTAGAGTGTGAGTCGTTAGAAGTCGACAATCATAAGCATTACAAATGGTATCAGAGCTGACTCTCTCCCCGTATAGTGTGGTTCGAGGACGAATTAGACAGAAACTGGTGAGCATTTAACACTATGGATGAATCACACTAGAATGAGAGAGATTAAGAGGTTGTGCAAGTATGATACTATACAATTGATGATGACTAAAATAATTAATTGGTATTATCTATACCAACAAGATGTATATACTTTTTGGTAGCTAATCACTTAGAAATTCCATAGTTAAGTGCAATTGGCTTGGAATAATTATGAGATGAGCGATCTTTTGGGAAGTTTTCCAAAAAGCGTGAATGAGAACAAAGCACGCGAAAAAATCTAGTGTTGGTTTATGGAGATATTCATTGATCCTAAAAGCAACCAAACTAGATTGTTGAGATCTTGAAAATGACTAACTACGAAAGATTCTGACCGGTGAAGAGTTTTGATCAACTAGAAGTGAAGTGAAGTATCACCGTGTAAAGTATCGTAAGTTGAACGGTCAGAAGTTGACAATGAAGAACTTTACAACCTAAAAAAATGAAAAATATAATATGTTAAAGTTTTAATTTAATGAGGATTATACTTTTAATTTGCTGTCAGTTTTTGATTGCTCATATATTTTCAATTGTTAAATTTTTTCGTTTTTTTGTCATGATAAGAGCTTGCATTGAGGTAATAGATGGTAATTTTCTAACTAATTTAGGAACAAAAATGTCAAAAAATGTGTATACCAAAAGAAAATATCTCCTTTGTACATTGTTATAGATGTTGAGAATAATTTTCATAAAATTTTATTTAGATATCATTTACAAACCACCTAGAACCATCCGGTTCCATAATTTCTAAGGACAACCCTGGAATAAAATGAGTGTATATCACACGGCTAAAAAAACTTGAGCACGGTGCATGACTTGAGTGACTTGGGCACGTTGGAATCCCCAATTCTAAGCATTTTCATATTTATTAATTTATGGGAGCTAAAAACCTATCCTCCAACTCCAACACTGCGCAGGGTGCAGCAGAGGGAAGAGTGAAACCGCGAAATGACGAGCATTTCGTATCTAACCAATACTCTGCTGCCACTGCACATCCGAAGGTTTGGGCCTTCTCTATCCACTCTCTCTTGCTCTCTCGCCGAAGACGTGGACCCCACTCCCACTCCCAATTCCTACTTCCCCAAGCGCGGCCAAACCCTGGAACTCGTGTGCGAGTCGCTGGCCTTCAAAGGGAAGGGCCTCTGCAAGGTCACCCAAACCGGCTTCGTTGTCCTCTGCGACCGCGCCCTTCCTGGCGAACACTTCATCGGCCGCGTCACCCGCAAAAAAGGCAATTACGCTGAGGTCACTCACTTCTTCTCTTCTCTTCTCTTCTCTTCACAAGCACCTTTCTCTTTCTCATTTAATAATTAACTAACACACAGGTAACTAAGGTCAAGACCATAGCTCCTCCTCGTGACATTGTCGATGCTCCTTGTGTCTACGCTCCTTATTGCGGCGGCTGCAAGATGCAAAACTTGTCCTACGAGGCTCAGCTCAGAGCCAAGGAGGAGCAGGTACGCGACTTGCTCATTCACGTCGCAAAGTTTTCTCTCCAACATCTCCAACTGCACGCCGTTATGAAGCCCATTGTTCCTTGTCATATTCAGTTTCATTACAGGAACAAGGTTAGTCAATAGTCATTGCTGTCTCTGCTATTTCTTTTTTAACCAGATATTGGCCCGAGGAGGTGAATAAATGACTTGTGTTGTGTGTTTATGCAGATGGAATTCTCGTTTGGTCCCCAAAGATGGTTGCCTAAAGAATCACTGCAAGACAGAATCGTTGATGATGATGCTAATGAAAATTATGCGCTGGGTTTGCATGCTCCGGGTTTCTTTGATAAAATTCTAAATGTTGACAACTGCTTACTGCAATCTCATCATGCTAATAAGGTATGCACAGCTTTATCCAGTGCTGCAATTTTTCAAGATATAATTTTATTTCATTGCCTATCATATCTTGGAACCTTATTCGATCACTTTCCTTCTGTTTTGGTTTTGACTTGAAAATCTGAATAGGTACTTGCAGCTGTCCAAGAATGTTGGAGAGATCCACAACTTGGTTTTTCTCCCTATAATGTTCATTCGCACAAGGGATTTCTTAAGCATTTGATGCTTAGAACTGGAAGGTATATAAGTTATATCTTGTGATCCCACAATTGTTTAGGCACACATGGATACTGTAGTTCTTGTAAATAAATTAAAATTTATTTCATTTTGCAGCAAAGCGATCAACTTGGTAGCAAAACTTGATGTTTTGCGTGACCAGGTCTCTATTTAAGAGTTAAAGAGTGTTTATAATTATTTGTGCACATAAATTACACTTGTAGTTGTACCATTCTTATATCTTTGAAAATGAAGGATACCTTGTTTTATATATATATATATATATATATATCAATATTAATATGAGTTTTGTTCCAGGGATGTAACAACTGATCAGCCTGAAGTTATGGTCAACTTTGTGACCTCTTCCTACAAGCCAGAGCTGTTGAAGTTCCTAGTTGATAAAGTTTCCGTATTTCCTGAAGTGGTTGGTACCTAAGTTTTTTAATTACTTGTAAATGTGTTTCTTCCTTAACTTTCCAAACTGTATGCACTTATTGATTTTAATACCATTGAAGTTTCTTCTTTGCATGAATGATAGGTAAGTGTCATTAATAATGTAAATACTTCTGTCGGTAACACATCTGTTGGGGAGGAAGAATACACTTTGTATGGGAAATCTAGCATTACAGAGACCTTAAGAGGGCTTACATTCCAAATATCAGCCAACTCTTTCTTTCAAACAAATACTTATCAGGTTTGCAATGAGCCCAAAAATTTTGGCATTCTCTTTAGACCCTGTCCCATATTTTATTTCTTAAATTTAGTCATGGTCACCTGTTAAAAAAAAAAATCAAAATCATTTTTATTTTCCCTTTTAGGCAGAGGTTTTATACAAGCTTATAGAAGATTGTGCTGGAGTCAAGGGTGATGGCTCGGAAATTGTCCTTGACCTGTTTTGTGGAACAGGCACCATAGGTCTGACGCTTGCAAGAAGGTAATCTTTGATCTCCATCTGGTTTTAGTATTTTAGGATAAACTGTGAAGCAATGAGATTAATTTCTTGTCTTCCAATTTTGAACAGTGTTAGGCATGTTTATGGCTATGAAGTAGTTCCTCAAGCCATCACAGATGCTCGTCTTAATGCCAAGATAAATGGAATACAAAATGCAACATTTGTCCAGGGAGATCTCAATAAAATTGATGAGAATTTTGGGAAGAATTTTCCTAAACCTGACATTGTCATTTCAGGTTTCGTTGCTCTAAGTTTCCTTATTCCTACTTATTCTTTTGTTATATGTATTTCTCTTAATTAATTTGGCTTCTGCTGAAAGCTATTTACTTGAATATAATCTTAATCAGGAGTACATATGGAGATATTCTTCTAGCAATTGGATTTTCCACAGTTATTCACCTTGTTTTTCAATCACTTGAATGTTGTTTCATTAAATCAAGTGGATAAGTGTCATGCAAATGTGAACTTATCATGCTTTCTGTACTGATTTGTATACAATTGAGGGGAACTTGCTACATTTGACTTCTTGTATGGAGAAATATGCTAATTAGTAATTTAAACTGGTATTTTTAAATGTGTGCTTCAAGATTTCAACATACAGTTTGCATGCCAAGAAAACAAACTTAGCTCCATTTTAGGTATTAACATGCTGATCATTTATTTTGTTCACACTGGCTGAAGATTATAATTCACAATATTGGTTGTCTTTTTGTGTCACCCAATGCATTACACTTCTGACCATTGTAAACTTAATGCAGATCCCAATCGCCCAGGAATGCACATGAAGTTGATTAAATTCCTGCTAAATCTTAGGGCACCTCGCATAGTGTATGTCTCTTGCAATCCTGCCACATGTGCACGCGACCTTGATTATCTTTGTCATGGTGTGGTATGTGTCATTTTATTTTATATTCTTGGGCTTTGAGATTCAATTATTTGAGCTGTTGAAGGTTTTGTGCAGGAAGAAAAGAATATAGAAGGATGTTACAAGCTAGTAAGCCTACAGCCAGTTGACATGTTCCCACACACCCCTCATATTGAGTGTGTTTGCCTTCTTGAGCTTCAGTAATCTGTGATCAATTAAAACGTTCCATTTCAAGGTCAGGCATTATTTCATTTTCTTTGCTACATTTGGAACTACTTGGGAGTTTGCAATTTGGATGTCTGATGAATTTTTAGTGACTGTTTTGTTTGAAATATCTAAATCTATCAATTGATTCAATTCATTTGAACTAGATTTGGTAAAAAGACAAAGCAATTATCATAAACCTATATATTGATTTGTTGTCAAATACAGATTCCATTTGTAATTACTATTTCTTAATGAAATGAATACAAATTGCACAATTTAGGGGATAACTGGACTTGTTCAGCTGGCTTAATTGAGTTGCATCGATATTGGCCCATGGTGGCTATGAGAAACTGCTATAAAAATTACCATTTCTCATATTCTCCATTTCTATTCACTGTTATCATAGGTTATAGCCTTATAGGCCATATCTATAACATTACCTATTCCTGAATTTGTACAATGCATTATAGGCCACTGATAGTATGAGTTGAAGTTGAGTGATAGACAATCCACAGTAATTCAAATTCTGTTTCTCTACAATTGTATTGTTGTTTGTTTACTTGTTTGCTCCTTCCTTCCTTTCCTTTATTTCTCTGTTTCTGATATGGCTTTCAGGGGATTACAAGCTTAATACAAGATGCAAGTCAAGGTTGGGTCTTCAAGGTGATAGATAGGAAAACTCATACTTTTATGCTGCAAGGTGTGCCTAATGCTTTGCCTACCCAAAACTACTGCATCAGTGTACAAATACAAAATTGTTATGAATGGTGGTAACATTGGCAAGCATGCAGGGATCACATTGTTGCAACCTTGCAAAAGTTTCTCATAAATTTCCATTTATGCAGAGCCCCCAAAAGGTTTTGGATTCATGCTTAGCAACCTCCAACTGTGCATTATTGTTGTGTGTTGATCCCACTGGATATAATATGACAAGTCCATCATGAAATAGATCATATGCTACACTTGTCAGATCCTTGTGTACCTGGGGTGGAAATTAGATGTTTAGCTGGATGAGTAAACAGTATTCAGCGTCCATATAAATAGATCATATTCTTCTCTTCATTTCTTTATCTTTAGAAAGAAGACTAAGTGCTAATTTTGTGGCTCTGTATGAAAAAAATTATACTGACTGGGGTATGCTTTCAAGTAATTTTGCATGGTTTATTTGTACTGTTATTAGTCCTGTGAAAAGGGGGAGAGACCAAGAATGACATTGGAAGAAGTTATCAAAAGGGATATTAGTGCATAATATATTTAGGGATTTTTTCTTTAATCAAGCCTAATAGTGTCGTGTGATCCAAGTAGCTGATTTACCTAATGAGATAATATTTTTGTTGTATTTGTATTTCGATTCTAGGCCTGTTTTTCCTTATATAAAAGGGTACTATTCAAACTGAAAGCAGGCAAGAAATCTTGCCGGTATAAACAGAAATTTGTACGCTAAACAAGACCTGTATGTTTCGCAGTACTCACCCTATCATAGAATGTATCTTTATGAAGACTTAGGACAAGACTGGGATTTCTATATTCCGAAAATACCTAATATAAATTAATAAGATAAAATGGTTATATATACTTTGATAGTGTTCAGGTTTTAGGTTGCAAGGCATATTATTCAAACGTGGCATATAACCGTGATAAGAAATGAAATGTTAAAGCCCATGAAATAATAGACATGTTGATGAAAAGAAGTGCTTATAACGGTTGTAATACAATTTCTAGCAACATTAGTAATAAGTGGTGCTTATTGCTCCTTACTCATGTCAAGAACGATATAAAGTCCTTGTTTTTTGGGCTCGTAGGCTTTTCTAGTTTCACGAATTATATACGTAGTTGGTCTCTTATGTTGTAGCTTTTTATGATTCTTTGATTGTATCCAATGGTATCGATTGTTCCTAAGGATCTTTGTCCATGTTCCAAACACCTTGATTAACTCTGTTGATTAGTTCATAACTTCTCAAGCGCTAAGCCTAGATGGTGTGAATCCTTGTTATGGTTGGACAATCTACCCACACAGCCCACATGTTCACAAATCACACTAGAGAAAACATGTTGAGAAATCTTAACATTCGAGAGGGACTCAAGAAACCTCCACGAGCTCTATTATGCGTGACCTGGTGTGATAGTGGGTGTATCACACATTTTTATGCCATGTTTCCTTTAACGGTCTAGTAATTGTTCCTGTCTTTTTCTAGGGGTTGTTTTGTGTAGCATTGTTCTCACTTTTGTAAGAGGGATAATGCTTATCGTACTCTACTCACATGTGAGTAGGATCTAGAGTCATATTTTTTGGGTTCACAGGCATTGGGTTAATGGGTTTTTCCAATTCCAACAATTACATGCTTAGTCTATATTTTGTACCTCTTATTTTTTTAAAATGTAATGTTAGTAGTAAATTTGTTAGCTTTTGTTATAGTGGGAATGATTTGCATCTATGATCTCTCACTTTTTTTAATCATTAAACTAACCTTATAATTCTTATGTTGTATTAATGGTCTCTATTGGTTCCTAGGGTGCTCGACCCTAGCTCCAAACACCTCTGTCGGCTCATAGACAGTCCAAAAATAAATTAAAATTCTTTGATAAGTTAAAATTAAGTTATGCATTTGTTTATTGCATCACTTATTTTTATCGCATGTCACTCTCTTATTTCACCCTATCTTTCCCTTCTTTTGTATAACATTTAAAAAAAAGAGTCGGCGAGGTAATATTTATCTTGAAGGAAATAACATGATCGGGTATATTTAAAAATCCATTGATATTGGAAATGGTTCCTCGAGATGCGAGGAGTGACAAGTTGGAACGTATTTTATATGCCAGGAAAGAACATGATATCATCTGGGCACTTGAAGTCAGCATCAGGTTTTGTATTTATATACATACTTGGAATGCAGTAGTTTGTGTACGGGAGTAGTAAAACTTAGCTAGAGAAGAATAACTTTCGAGAAAAATAACTGTAACGGTAATGAATTAACAATGATGAATAATATTCCTTCAACTACAAAGAGGAAACAAAAGAAAACTACACAGATGATTGTGTGGGCCTGGTGTCGTGTGCACGTGGGGGTCAACATCATCATCTCCCCCATTTGTAGGGTCTTTTATTTGGTTGTTGAGCTAAGGCCATCGAATGTGACAAACCCGTTGTATATGCATGCATGGGATTAAAAGAAAAAAACACTCAATGCCATAAAAGAGAGGGGAAGCTTTTTGCGACCACGACAATTCATTGTTGATGTAAATCCTTTCATTCAACGACGGTGATCACACTCACACCCCTTTACCCTTTTCCTATCTGATCTTTGGCCGACATGTTTGTTTTATTTCTGTACCAAGGACTTAGTTATATTAAGTATGAGAAATGAAAAATTATTAAGTGGTCCAGAATTATTATTATTCTCACAAATCTTCACATATGACATATAATTAATTCTTTCTCCTAAATCAAAAACTTGAAAATTAGTCAAAATATAGATAAAATGTGATAGTTTTAGATACCTTGAACGACTAATTCAATTGGAAGAATAAGATGCGTAAATTATTTTAAATTGTTCTAAACCCTGGGTACAATATGATATTTCTAGACTACGCGAACAACACAACTTAGACGGAATCAAAGATATATGGAAGATCTGGCAATGGGCCACCTCTGGTGTTTTTTGAGATCGAGAGTTGATAATTATGATATAATAGTAAACGTCTCATTGATGTTTGAGTCAAGGCTTCAAACTAGTTCTAGTATTTTACTAGTCATGGTTGTGGGATTCATGATCAACTTTATTCAATGCTTTAATTAATTTCAGTTTCGCTCAAGGCTCAACCATATATAATGGGCAGTATGTATTCATATTACAAATCTTATTAGAACTGCTCGGTTTTTATTCTACCAAAGCTAGCTTTGAAACTACAGGAAAATGAGTAACATGCACCCAATGGGGTCCATGGGATGAATGGAAGAGTGGAAAAGTTATAAAATGTAATATAGTAATTAATATGGTGAGTAAATAAAAGAAAAAGAGAAAAAGAAAACATCGAGTGAAAAATAGATGGAAGAGAAAATAAGTTTATTGTTAATAACTCAAAATTATAGTGTGTTCATATGGGCTGCTGGCTGCTGGCCGCTTTGGTAGTCACAACTTAAAAAACACTTCTTAGGTTGAAAACGATACTAATTTCAAGGGGATAGTTAGTGGAACAAGATAAAAGTCTTGCATATGATAGTGTCACATATTAGAACTCTTTTTATTTTTATTTTTTATGAAGTAAGATAAATTTAAATATCTTTATAATTTTATGAGTGTAGAGGTTTTTCGTATGAAGCGCCATTCGCTTTCCCTGAATTTCTATTATAAAAACAAAAGATTGAATATGATACCTGTCATGTTAGAGCAATTTATGTGCTCGATCCTTATCTCTTTTTTTTTTTTTTTTAAATAGTAACATCCTAATGTAATTGTTGATACTTAAAAAAGCAGGTCTCATCATATTTTTAAACATTTTTTTATGTCTCATACCGAGAGAGAAGACTTTACAGTTTCACGTACGGTTAAAAATATTAATATGAAATGTGATAAATGGATAAATTCTCCCAGCTTTCTTACAATGAAAACTCATCCTGTTTGGTCATTTTAAATTTCTTTAAAATAGATATTTTATTTTTGAACGAAACAACAAAGATGTTGGAACTTTATCAATAAATGATAGAAGTAAGTAGTTATTTGAACTTTATCGATGATCCTTGTTATAACTCTCTCCTATTTTGAAATTTGTTGATGAAAATTAACTTAGGAATGTGATATGAGATATGAAGAAGAAATATGCAAAACAAAACATCGACATCAAAATGAGAAGATTGAAATTATATAGTGTATAGTACAGGATAGGATAATAATGTTAAGGATGGATGGTGGTTGGATGAGATGTTGTGGTCCCCACCCCAGTTAAAATACAACTCCCATTGTTTTTTTTTACCTTTTTTATTTGCTATGTGGACCATGCCTATCTAAGCAGAACTTTAACCAATGAAAATTCGCCATGTCAAAACAAGAGCGTTTAGTTCACGTGTGACATGTTATTATTGAAGGTTGTGGCTCGTGTGGCCTACATTATAAATTAAGAATCTAACCTTCTAAGTTGGGGACCATAAGCTATGGAGCTGAACTGAGCCGAGCCGAGCCGACAAGCCAACAGCTCACGTCCTATAATCTTGGGCTGGACATGCATAAACTGAGTGTAGGCCCAAAGTGGGGCACAGCAAATTGTCAATGGACGGGCTGTGGAAGTTTCTCCATTCACACTTCAAATTTCAAACACCATTTTCCATTTTTGATTGTTTAGGAAATTACCATAATAACGTTTAAAATTAAATTGATTCCAAAGTTTATAATTTTATCTCTTAATATGAGTATAACTTTGAAGAAGAATAAATTAGAGACCTAATCGCGACGTAATATTGTCATCATATTGGACCGAAACGTTATTATTATGGGAGAAGAAAACAAGACTACATGAAATAGATAAGAAGCTGACAATGACATTTGATTGCAGGATTCTGGTTATAATCGTTAAAATGAAATCGGTAGAATTCAATTCTAGATGAATTTTAGATCGGGTCAATTTTTTGAACAATTCCTACCCACCCACCTTCCTACATACTAGAATGTAGGTTAAGTTAGATTTATTTTTCTTTTCTAGATCGTGAGGTATGGCACGTTTACATTCTTTGAATATGAAATTAATTAGCAAGTAACCTTTTTTTTCTTCTAAAAAAAGTAATAAAATATAAAGACATCTTAAATATTATCTGGCAAAACACCAATAACGTGATGAGACTGTTTGTTAGTTGAGAATGACAAAGGCCAAAATGATCAACTAATGACAAATAAAAACTATCATAGATTTAAATTTTTGTGGTAAATGAATCTTAAGTTAACCTATAAAAGGTTAATTTATAATGCAAAACTAAAAAAAATGTATTTTTACGGACACTTGCTATAATTATCGATGATACTTTTATTGGATATGAATCTAATTGTCATTGAAAATCTTAATGATAACTTATGTTACCACTAGAGGATGCAAAATTGCCACCAAAAATAAATTTTGGTGTAGTGTAAAATCTATTTCCAAACACCTTAATTTTCTAAATGTGTTATTGCTCATGATTTATGTCCAGTTTTTTTATATTCATACAAATCAAATAGATATAAGAGATTTGGACTAATTCACACACATCTCTCACCAACTAAATTAAACACATATCAGATATTAACAACAATTCACGCATATTTATTTATCAATTTAACTAGACTTCTTTAAATTATAATTTAACTTACAGCATTTTGATTTGACTTATTGGTGTATAAACAGAGTGTAATTTGTTTAAAATTTCTGCTATTAGAGTTTGAGTCTTTCTATTGAGTAAAAAAACACATTTTTATTATTTAGATATATGTACAAAAATTATATATATGCTATCAAATCTGTGTTACAACTTAGCAGTACTGAACGGTAAAGAGTTGAGATTGGAGAAACATAGGAGTTGACATGATGAGAGAAAGAGATGCTATGGGAACCCATTCACTGAGCTGTAATGATGGATGGGGCGCATGTGAGGAGCTGGCTATAGCTATATGCCTCATCAGAACTCAGACCCCTCATTCTCACTGTTTCCGTGGGAACAATGAAACCAACTCAACTCATCCTAATAAAGTTCAAGGATAAACTAAAACGTGACCAGACAATTTGGCATACCCAACTTGCTTTCTCTTTCTCTGTCTCCTAATTTGACCGTCTTTCCTAACCTGCCACCACGTTTCGTGTTCCACTATATGCTTAAGAATAATACTATTCTGGAAACAATTTTCTCACGCCCACTTTTTTATAACTTTATTTTTTCTATCTCTCTATCATATTTTCTCTTGTCTTATTATAAAAGTTATTCTAAGACCTTTACGTCCAAATAGTATTACATTTTTGTTGATTACCTAAAAGAAATAATCCTATTCAAACATATTTGTAAGCCAGATCCTTTCCATGCCCAATTGTTAATTACATATTTTTCTTAATAAATTTTCAAATGTTTCTCGTATATCGCACAATTCACCTATTACAGAAAATTTCAGCTTGTTGTTACACACAAGAATCAACATGTCACTATTTCAAATTAAATTGAGTTTGAATTTCTTAACTAAAGTTTCAATTCATGTCTTATAGGTAAAAAATAACATGATTGAAAAATGAGACTTTATTAAATATGGTCAATCAAATTTTTTTGACAAAAATTTGATTAATACTTTATACTTATAACAATTAAAAAATCCACATTTAGTTAAGGGTTAGAGAAGATGAAATTGGGGTTTCCTATCCTTATTACACTGATAAAGCATTTACATAAAAAGCAGAGCAGAGATGCAGAGGAGTCCTATATAATATGTGCAAGTAAAACTCACAAATTTGACTCATCCAGTTCACTAATCTCACATAAGTACTGTGCAGTGTTTCTGATTTAATCAGTAGATTCCTCAAAGAATTTACCACCCGGACTTAAACAATTAGGCTAGTAGAAAGTGAAAAACATCACAAGGCTATGATTAAAACCATGATTAACAAAAATCTTTGAAAAGAGAGTGATGCTGTAACAGATGCTCTCACTTTCACTGCAACTTTACAGTGCGCATGGAATATCCATAAGCAACCAAAAATAGGTCAGAGCTTTCCCACTTAAAAAGAATGCAAAAAGATAATAAAATATTCAATCAGCTGAGATTCAAAATTTTCATGCTTCCCGTCTGCTAAAATATATAGTCTTACACAACCATTAGCCTTATCTTTTCCAAAAACCATTGTACTGCTCAAAAACTGTTAAAGCATATTATATACTCTCTCCTTTTTCTTTCCTCGCATAATACATGATCAATGCCTATTTATTGTACAATTAACTGACATAATTGTTCAAGTTCCAATATTATTTTTAGTGTAAAAGCTTATACCTTTTGTTCTTCCAATCTATATAAGCTTCCATTCAACAAATAAACACACACTGCATCTACTGGTATAAGTATTCCATGGCATCTGAAGGTACAACCTTTATTCTCTCACTTTTTATTCTCTCATCTGTTTGTTAAACGTATCTGGTCAATGTTTTCAAGCACAGAACTAAACTTAAAGTCATTGTGTTACTGTTCATGATGAAACAGTACAAAAAATTCAGTTGCCCCATCTGACATAAGCTTTGGTTATTTTCTTTTTCTTCATCCTACTCAAGTTGAAGAAAGCACAATTAATGCAACTACCAGATTGTACGAAACTGATGCATCTTCTTCTGTTCAGTTACTGACTCAAGCAAGGATTCTTCTCATCCTGCTGGCTCTTGGGTTAGTGTTCTAGTTTTGGAAGCACCTGGATCTAGCATTGGTAAGCTCTCCATCACATTATCTATATATGTACCTAAACATATTTTTTTGTTTTCCTCTAGTCACCTGTAGGCAATCCGGTTCGACACATGATCTGTTAACTAAACATATATAATAATATTATAGTTTGAAATATACATGTTTGGCCTATATATGTATGTTATCTAATATAGTCTTCAATATGATATATAGGTAATTAAGAAGGATCAATTTGTCATTCAGCTTTCAATTGGATCTCTTTTAGTTTCACTTCATCAGTGACTGTTATGGATGGTCTAAGTTGGGATGCCTCATCACAACTTGTTGCTAACACACCGATCTTGTGGAGCACTCAGCCTCAAGATCTTGAAGGAGGCTATCATCATTCCATGACCCACCTAAGTTCAAGTGCTCTCAATCAAACAGGCTACCCATATCCAAGTTCCGAAAAAGTGAGGGGCATGGTTCGGTCATCCACTATTTGTGAGATAATGAATATGATGCCAAACACAAATCTGCCACAAAGAATTACAGCAACCATGCCTGTGAAATCAGTAGTAGCAGCTGGAGCCAGTTGGGAAGAAGCTTTAACATCCCAATCATGCCCGTCACTTTCAGCGAATATGAACCAAACTAGCAATTATGTAGCAGATTTCAACATGGCCCACCAGCAACAACACCAACACCTTATCAATGGCACACAAAACGGCAAGGCTACTACCTGCTCTCTTGATCAGTCACTTGATTGCTTGCGTTCAGCTACTAATAATAGCAACACAGACACGTCTGTCGAATATGATGGGATTTCCATGATTTTATCTGACTGCAGAAACCTATGGAATAACTTCAGTTATGGCAGTGCAGCTAATTCCTCTGGTGAATCTGAGAGCAATGCTTCCATTAATGCTAGAAACAGTGACATGCGGTATCCATCAGTCAGTGAACTGGATGAATCAGTGTCTCAAAGTTTCTCTGACCAATATCTCAGTCAAGGAAGAGTAATAGATTCATCTGAAGTTATTTGCACAGAAAGGAGAAGTAGTTCAGGCTTCAGCATTGCTCAGAATTCTTCTGCCACTGAATTAGGTGGTTTCAGGCTTATCTCAGAGACTTCACCAAAGTGCAAGAGACCCAGATGGGATCATAAGTATCCTGGTTCATCAAATATCAACTTCCAGCAGCCAAATTCATCTGTGACACCTTCCTTTGAAGAACCTGATCCAGAAGCCATAGCACAAATGAAGGAAATGATATATAGGGCTGCAGCTTTTAGGCCAGTGAACTTGGGCCTGGAAGCAGTGGAAAAGCCTAAAAGGAAGAATGTTAGGATATCTTCTGATCCACAGACTGTGGCTGCCAGGCAAAGAAGGGAGAGAATAAGTGAGAGGATTAGGGTTTTGCAGAAGATTGTGCCTGGTGGAAGCAAGATGGACACTGCATCAATGCTTGATGAAGCTGCAAACTACCTCAAGTTTCTCAGATCACAAGTCAAAGCACTAGAAAATCTTGGTAACAAGCTTGACACAATGAATTGTCCTCCTACTAATATAGCCTTCTCTTTCAACCCTTCTTTTCCCATACAAACACATTTCCCCATCCAAAACCCTAGCAGCCAGATCCAATATTCCAAGGGTTGAAAACTTGACATGATTATTATCATGGAAGAAAAGATGTAAAAAGGGGTCTGAGAACCCATAACCTCTAATTTTATTCCATCCAGTGAGTATGATTAACATATGCTCATGTCCTAGCCACCAAAACTGCAATTTTGTTCATTAGTAGTCATCCATGTCATTTTCTTCAGAATATCTACAATGAGACTTGTTTAAAATTCTCATTGATGATGATAATTTCTAGTTGCTATGATAAATTATGGGTGTGCATGCGTGAGTGAATAAGGTACTTTTGGTTACACTAATGCTTTTGATGCTTCCACGGCAATTACATTTTACTTTTCGAATCGAAGATATATGGTTATAGTAAAAGTAGTGAAAGTAATGCAAAATGAATTACATAACCTTTTACCTTTCAGAAAGGTCTAGCAATTATAACACCCATGATTAAGATCAAGGGCTAGAAAGTGATTGCCACTTTAAGTTCGTTTTAAAATAGTTTAATGCAATCTATGTACTTAAAGTGTTTTTTTTTTCTTGGAGATCTTCAAGGGTTATTTTTAATAAGAATTTTGTTAGCTAACCAATGTGAGAGACATTCTCTTAAGCGTAGTGAACTGAGTCAGTGGTCCTGTCTCCTTGATTCAACCCAAAGCGTGCTCTTGAAAATCACTCTAAACTCGTTGCTCAGCACGTGTATATTCTTCTTTTTTGGCAGGGGTGTTTGTCATAAGCAATATACAAATAAAACCTCTGTCTTGTTCAAAAGTTCCGAAGAAGTTCTTAAATATTAGTGTAACTAATGATATTGTTAATGATGATGACTATGATAACGACGGCTACAACAGAAACATGATGTGGGTTTCGTGCTAATGTCTTAGAAGATGGATTATTTTAATTTGGCTCGAATATCTATCTTGGCCAAGCACATGCCTCTTTGCTACTGTATCTGCATGTGGCATTTTCGATTACAATATGAAACCCTTTCGGACTTTCGTCTGTCATGCTTTAGAATTATTCCCACTTTTTGTTCACCATTGATCATGATCATCAGCATATAATACCTCCCACTAATTCTTCTTTCAATCTCAAGTTTGAGATAAAACTAGTAGTATTTTAGTTGTATATTATGAGGTAAGCAATTATTTTATATGATTAAAATTTACTATAAATAAATACTTTAATATAAAAATTATATTATATATTTTTAAATTAATAATAAATAAATATCTTTGAATATATAAATTATTTTTTAGAATTGTAGTCGACAATTTAAATTGTAACCTAGTATTATTAGGCAAAGATATGAAATTAACACTCACATTAGTTGGGTAAAATTCTCCATAGAATATTGATTTCATGATTTAAATCCTTGACATCATCCCTTTGTTTGGTATAATGAAAATAAAGTAGAAGGAAATGAGGGATAAAAAGATTGGATAAAAATGCTAAATTTTTAATGCTTGTTTGAGAATTGAGACAGAAGTGGAGATATATATTTTTTTGGCGTAAAAATAAAAAAAAAAAATTCTCCCTTTAATACGAGGAAAGTGAGAGAGGCATATATATATATATATATATATATATATATATATATATATATAAATTAAAAAAATTTCAGTAACATAGAAGTTAAAAATTTATTGGTTCGACGAATTTTAAAGAGACTATGATAGTTATTGATTTTCAACGAAAAATTATTCAAATCAAACTTAAATAACTTAAAAAATATATGCTAAAATATTATTTTATTAAAATTTATATACTTTCTTTTCATATTTTAAATAAAATTACATTAAAAATTATTGATAAAAATTTACCAAACTTATTAATATGCTAAATCTTCAATCATATAAATTTGTAAAATTTTACTTATTTTAAACCAAACATATCTTAAAAACGTCATATGAAAAAAGTAATATATATTATAAAATATTGTGGAATTAAGTGGTACACATAAAATGCATAACATTATACTAATATAAATATTAGTATAAGTGTTTTAGTTTGATTTAATTTAAAAAACACAAATCACAATCTGGAAATCAAACAAATCGGTTTAAGAAAAAAATCATCTAAATAAATTAAAAAAATCAATTTGATTCTGTTTTTGATATTTTTTTGAGTGATTTTTAATTTTTATTTTAAATTAATTTAAATTTAATTAATTATAGCTGGGGCTCATTTCTAAATGTAGAAATTCTGTTGTGAAAAGGATTAGATCTTCGGCATGGTTTGGATTGTCTCCGTTGAATTTGATCTCTCAGTCAATAGATTGCGTGTCTCGGAAAACTGTTACTGTAGATCCCCAAAAAATAAAAGAAAAAGATGTTACTGTAAACTCGTTGTGTAAGTTATCTTGTTGATTTTTATGTTTTATTTGTTATTATTAAAATCAAAGGATAAATTGTCTTATGTTTTATTTGTTATTATTATAAAAATAAGGGTTAAACTGTCTTGGACTTTATTATCATTATTATTCTAATAATAATAATAATAAAAAGGGGTGGGTGTGGTGATAATTGAAGGTGTGGTAAAAATATTTTCATTTTTTTCTTACTTATCATCTTCAGTACACAAATGTTGCTGATTTAAAGGTAAGAAATTGTAACATCTTATTTTAAATTGCTTGACAGATTTGATTTCGCATGTTATTCAAAGGCAAGTGTTTTTAACTCTAGAAAATGATGTCAAGGAAGAAACAACACATTTAAGCGTGAACAATTTTTACAGTGTTATTTCACCATAATAAAAAAACAGTTATCTACAATGAATTTATTTACTTTACAATATTATCTTAAGAATCACAATAATAATAATAATTTTTAATTGATTCAGAGAGTAGAGTTTTTGACAATGATAATATATAAAAATTAAACTTGTATATTTAGACCAAAACTTTTCCAAATTAACTATCTTACTAGAGAGCTCTCTCCACTAATTCTATCAAAGGAGACAGAGATAAAGCTGTTCGGTGAACTCTCATGATCGTCAGAAATAGACGGAGTTGTCACCATGTTTGACAAACATTGTTTCAATTCATTGACTACATGGCTCATGGTTGGTCTATTAATGGAAGCGGTTGTTACACAAGCCTTTGCAGTGTCCAAGGCCTTCTTCACATAATGAATATCAAATTCTCCATGTAATCTTGAATCCACAATATCATTGATCCCCCTTTCAAGCAGTATAGAATCAACCCATTGAATTATGTGAGTTTTCTCTTCAGTTTTCGTTATAGCAGATTGACCTGTAATTATCTCAAGCAAAACTATCCCAAAACTGTAAACATCACTTTTTTCCCTCAATCTGTGTGATCTATTGTACCTGCAGAATAAAAATTTACAACTCAATTTATATTAAACGTTATCTTAAAGACTCTTGACTTTTGCCTCCTGTATTTGAGTCAAAATAATAACTTACTCTGGGTCAAGATATCCAAGGGTGCCAGCTACCACTGTGGTCATATGGGTGTCACCTTCATCTGGGTAGATCTTTGACAACCCAAAATCAGCTAGTTTACCCCGGAATTTTTCATTCAGTAAGATGTTTTTAGACTTAACATCTCTGTGAACAATCGGCGGATTGCAGCCATGATGCAGATACTCCAATCCTACAGTTAAAAGTTCAAGTTACATTTTGTTGCATAAAACTCTGACTCCGATTCTCAAAGAAAGAGGGGAGGGGCTAAAGGATTCTTTCCATACTTACCTTCTGCAGCATCCACTGCAATTTGAAGTCGTTGGTTCCAACTCAATATATTTTTGCTTTTGCCTACATTTTTTAGAATCCACCAAGGAATGCATGAATTTGAAATCAAAATAAAAAGAAAGGCATCGTTCTTTTCTTGTATTTTGGTGCAGAATGATATCAAGAAAATTTGTTTTCCAATACATATAACTGATCTTTGACTCAATTTTTAGGCTTCATCTAAATGTATCTGATTTAACTTGAATTGCTTGTCATATTTTATTGGCATTTATTGACTGTTTAGACGTTTTATGCAGATGATCAAGACATCTACATAATCAAAAGCATTTACTTTCTATCAGTACCTTTTTTATATAGCAAAAGATGATACAAACATTAATACATATTATGTAATTGCCCCTAAATTGTAAAACTCAAGAGAAATAATTAAATGGACTAAAGTAATCTTAAACAATACCTGATAAATGTTTTGCTAAGTCTCCATTAGCCATATACTCATAGATGAGAGCCATATTTTCCCCATCATCACAATATCCTATCAGAGCAGTCAAGAATTTATGATGAGCTACAGCAAGAAGTTTGGCCTGAAAATCAGAAAGCAATAATTCATTCAGATAACACAAATAAAATATCATTAGCAAGTATATTGATATGCATCTAGCATATCATGCTTTTCAAGTTAAAAGAATAAAGGAATCGATCATAATGGAGCGATAATTGCATATATATGTGGAAGTTTTGATTATTTCATCCTCAATCATACTATTACTCATTTTATGCATTTTTATAGCAAGAAATCAAGAAAACCAAGAACCCTCTGTGATTTCACGCTAATGGCGCGAGAATTGGCGCTGTTCATGCCAAAGAGGTAATTTTGTGCACCTGTCTACCATCTGGCGCTAACAGCGTTAGCATGGGAGCTAGCGCCAAGGCTATTTGCAACCCGCGCGAATAGCATGAGATGTGGCGCCATCAGCGCCAGCGACATGAGATTTCAAGATTTTAATTGATATTGCACTAAAATAGAAGATAAGAAGGAGTTTTATAACTTGAATATAAATATGGACTTAAGAGACAAGAAGAGGGACTTCCACACTTGCAAAAAACAAAATAAGAGCAAAGGAGACAGCTTCAAGCTAGGTCAAGAAGATTGAGATTCAAAATTGAAGGGTTTACTTCTTCTTATCTTTCTTTATCTAGGTACACTGGATTTATGATTTGGAAGCCAACCATGAATAGGGTTGGCTAATTTCTTCTTTGTAGTTAAGGTCACAACCTAATGTGAACTCCTTTGATGTTGGATTGAATTCTATTATTCTTTTATGCTAAAGTATTTTGTTTTACCTTGTGTTGAATGAATTATATATCTTTATTGAAATTGATCACTTTGATAAAGTTCTGAGAGTTAAGGTTCACAATAGGAATATTGGGACTTTGATTTCTGACAAAGGTGGAATAACAATTGATACATTACCTAGGAATAAAGATGTACAATTGCAGATGAATTGATGCGTCTCACTTAATGCTTGATCGAAAAGGAATCACTAAGGAATTAGGATTTTTACTTGGGTTAAAGGGTTAAAGTTACTAAGGAATTAGTCTTTAAATAGGGTTCATGTAAAGAGACATTATTTGAATAATTAGTATAATTGAATGTAGTAATCAATCTAATTAGATAAGGTGGGATCAAAACGGTGTGTGTGCCTTGACTACAATTCTTTCTCATAATTTTCCTAAAATCCAAATATTGTTATCTTTGAATCCTCATTAATTCTTAGTTCTTATTATTTAAATTTTATCACATCAAAATATTAAAACTCAATCTTATCAACTTTTCTTCATCCAATTTAAAGATAATAGTTGTGATAAATTTTGTATCTCAATCCTCGTGGATACGATATTCTATTTATCATTTTATTACTTGGAACGAACAATACACTTGTCAAATTTGCAACATATATATATATATATATATAATTATGATGATATTTGAAGTTAATCATATTACCTCTGCCTGAAATTGCAGATATCCTTGAGCTGAGGGAGAGAGCATTTTGACAGCTACCTCAGTATCATCTATCCAGCCATGGTACACTGTAGCAAATCCTCCTTTCCCAACAACCCTTTCAAAATTTCTGGTCATGCTCAAGACTTCCGCATAGGTGAATTCTTGTTTATTTGACTCTAGTTCCTCCCTTATTCTGGAATAAGCATTCTGCTTTCTCAGATGATGGGAAACTGTGGGAAGAAATAAACACTATATGGATAATCCTTCATATATATCTTCAAAATAAAAATGCAATTACAAATTAACCAAAAAAATAATTTAACTTTAATACATACACTGTTAAACAATTAGAAATTATCCTAGATATGGCTTTCAAAGTAATTATTATAAAAGTGGATCATATTATCATATATGACAATATTCATGATGGATGATAATGAGATATTTTCCTCCCATACTCAAATTAGGATAAATTATCTTATTTATTTTTTTGTTTCTGTTTTTTTTCCTTCCCTCATTGTGAATAGAATATAAAGGCAACATGGTACCTGGTTGTCTCCTTTTGTATATGCAGAAAGAAATCACTGTTATTACTAGTATCATGAAAGCTCCACCAAGTGATGCCACCAGTGGAACTACAACCTTATTCCCATTCTTGTTGTTGCATGATGAACCTGGAAAGCAAAGACTTGGATTTCCACCAAACCTTGCATTCACAATAAAAAAATGAGCATGTTATGGACATTGTCTTACCAAAACTATTATCCCATGCAACACATTGTTGCAAAAAAAGAAGAGATAAATGATGGGGAATGAAGTCAAAAACAGAGGCAGGGCATAATCTAAAACTGAATTTTTGAAACACAACATACATGGATTCAAGCAAACCATTCTCGGAATGTACAATGAGTTGCGTCGGAATTGTTCCTGATAGCTGATTTCGTTCTAGGTTCCTTCGATGAAGAAAAAGTAAATCATTTATACATGCTTTCATAAAAAAAAAAAAAAAAAAAAAAATTCAAAAAAACCCAAATTAAAGAAAAAGGGTAAAAATTCTGAGAGGTAGACCTAGTTGAGGTTTTTTACAGTAAGATGCACATTGACATTTCAAGCAACAAAATTAATTAAAAAAAATCAATTTCACCTAGGAAAGCTTAGCCTCTTGAAAGCTCTACCTCTGTATAGAATTTATCCGCATCAAAATAGTTGACTTACAGAACTCTTAAGAAGTGCAGTTGGGATAGGAATTCAGGCACGGCCCCAGTCAAATTGTTGTTTGACAAATCCCTAAAATGGGAACAAATTTTATTTTACTCAACATTAGGAGCAAGCACCATTTTGTTGTCAACAATTATATAGCATGCTATTGTATGTGACAATGCAGTGACTTACAAATATTCAATGGACTGCAGATTTGATATGCCAGGAGCTATATTTCCTATTAAACCACTGGAAGATAAGTTCCTAAAAGCATGATGTAAGGTTCATTAATATTTATTGAAGATAACACTGTGAAGTTGCAGTTAAAACTAAAGGATCAGTATATATGTATTCAAGCCAAACTTACAAGTATACGATCCTTGGTGAATCGGGTTCAGCATAGCTGCAGTTAAGACCATCCCACAAGTAAGCCAGTGGGGTACAAGGATCTCCTTGCCAGTTTCTCTTGATCCCATAGATTGACTTGACATTTATGATACCATCAACTATTATCATATATATAAGTAGGTCAGGCAGAAAATGTAAAACTATGAGTAATAATAAGACTAATGCATGCTAATAATGATATGCTGGGTCTGGAATCAATTATAATAAGTTAATTTTAGAAAGAAAAATCAGCATATTTAAAAACTTACCATCTGTTTGATATGTTTCTGATGGTGAGAAGTTTTTTGTCATGTATATCTCGATGGCATTGAGAAGAGGTGGAAGAGTCGATCTACTAGTTTTATTAATCCAAAGTTCCAAATGATTTTCACTTACAACTATATGATACACACTCTGCAGGTATAAAGGACTGATTGGAGAATTATTTAAAATGTCCCCATTTACAAAAATGTTGAACTCTCTAATTTGGTTTGCCTGGAGCTTCTGGAGTTCAGCAAAGAACATGTACACATAACATTTGGATGCATTGCTTTTGGGAAGGAGGTGGAATTCTATATTGTCAATGGCATTTGCTGGAATTGCTGCAGTTCCCATGACAATAGAAGGCGGCAATGGTAAAAAATTATATGTAGTAGCATCATGGTCTATGGTAAGGGTGCTATCTATCTGTGTCCATTCATTTGAGTTATAAGGTGTCCATATTCTATCATAGACATCATCTGGATATCTTTGGGAAAGGAAAGAGGGAAAAACGTCAGAGAGCATTATGATATTAAAATAAAAAAAAGAGTCATTTTCCCTTTTAGTGGTAATTCCATGATATAAGTTGGTTATATTGTTACATGGCTCACCTGATTATTTCACCATCCTGTAAGCCTACGTCAAATCGTGCCAATAGCTCCACAGAGTTAACTAGATAGGCATCACTGTTAAGAACTCTAAGCTCTAAAACTGAAATAAAGGGTGTACCCTTTACAGTGTTGAATAAACAAACATGAGCATAATTGGATGAAGCAGCATAAATGATTTCCTTGGTGACTACACTGGATGCATCCTGAAACACCACTGATCCCCACCAACTGTCTCCAAGATAGATGTCAAACTCGGGAAGAGAGTCTTTTCCATCGTAATTTCCATATGCAAACCTTGTCCTCACTAAATATTTCTTGCCACTTCCTTGAGGAACAACAAGGGTATAGCAGTTCCTGGTTCCACTTGGGAAGCTTCTAACATTCCAGAACTGCCTGTCAAGGGAAGCCTTGTATTTAGATGATATGCTGTGGCTTACACCACTATTTGTGAAGTTGACATCCGAAGAGTAATAGATGGAAGTGGTTTCATCTGTGTAGTGTGGTTCGTCCACAAGTCCGCAGTCAATACTAATGAAGCCTGTAAAAGGTGCAAGAGCTTAAGTTCCAAGAACAATAAACAGTGTCGTAGGATTCAGGATAATGAAATGACACTACCGAACCTGACTGATTCTGTGCTCGAACAATGATAGAAAGAGTTAAACAGAGATGAAACATCAGAAATAGAAAGTGTCGTTCCATTTCTGAACTATGTACTGTGTACATAGTAAATTGAAAATTCGTTATAGACTTAAAGTTGAAGCCTCTTGTTTTGTTGTTGGGCTAGTAACTAGTAGGCACCTCCACGAGATTGGAGATGGAACATTGGAGATAACAACCAATTACAAGAATGATTATGCTTGACCATTCAATGATGATATTCATTTTAATCTTTGTAAGGGTTATGTTACGTTGAAGTCAACTTTCGCTGCTTACCGTATTCTTTGACCCTTCTTTATTAGAAATTAGAGGCTTCCTAGATGATTAGTCCCAGTTGCATTTACACGTCTTTGCATTATTATTATTATTGTATGGGATGTATAGACTTGCATGGAAATTTCGCATGAAAATTTCTATTGTTATGACAAAAAAATGCTCGTAAACATTTGACCCGTAACAATCCAAATTCACCACAATCTTATATGCACCGTACTTGACCAAAATTTTCAAACATAATATTAGTCCTTTTATTAATTTTAATGAGGTCAAAATATGTTTTCAATCCCTATCAAATATTTAAATTTTGTATTTATTGTCTAATATTTTTTTTCATTAGATCCCTAATAAAACAATGAATTATCATAAACTAAAAAAAGTGTCAAGACCAAAATCATTTTCTTTTGTTTTATCAGAGTAAAAATGAAAAAAAATCATATGAAAACAAACATTAAATTCAAGTATTTATTAGAAATTATGAGCATATTTTATATTTAATTTTATTTGAATCAATTATTAATTTTGTCTTCCACATATGACCTTTTTTCGTGGTCTTTAAAGTAATATGATTATTTGAATAATTTTGAAAGTACTGAATATCAGTTCTTTTATTTTAAGTTAATATATTTTAATAAAATTTAAGGATTGATTTGAAGAAATTT
>PYAF01004180.1:696194-709142 GCA_007407185.1 Glycine tomentella | reverse complement strand
TAATAAAAAAACATTGTCTAAAAAATCATCATTAATAATTTCTTATCGATTGATGGTATAATAGAAATAAAAGTTTTTAAAAAGCATGGTTTCTTGTATTTACAAAATTACTTAAATATATATTTTTAATTTAGAAACTACTCAGAAGAGAAGATAATAAGAACTAAGAAGGCTAGTTTTATATACATCAAAATAGATTTTTTTTAAAATGTTAAAAAAGAAGAAGAAAAGCAACCAAAACAAATAATAAATCTATGTTGTTAATTTAAGTGAAACTCACATTTCTTAATAAAAGTATCAGATTTCAGTATTATGAGATAAAAAAAAAGTTTTTGAAAGTGGATTTCAGTAAACCTGATCAGTCATATTTGTTTTTATTGATTAGTTTATCAGGGTAAGCAGATATTTTGCATTGATAAAAAGGAAAAAAAAAACAAGAGTGAAGAAAACTCCAATGTGATCATTTGCCTCTCACGCAAGGATGTGCTTGATCAAGAAGTCGTCTTCTTTCCAATTTCACCGGTTAAATCCATGTTGCAGCTGAGACTAGTCTTCAATTGTCTGCTACGTTAATGGGGAAAACGGTCTAGGTGAAGCTAGTTATACGCCGAGTCCGTAGTGCACATCGAATATGAAATTCACTCATATCTTTCGATTAATTTTTTCAAGACACGACACATTTCTTAAAGACATTCAAAAGAATAAGTGAAGTTACAAACACTATTTTTAAAATATGAAATTACATCCTAAGCACATAGTCTCACTTGGAAAACATACAATCAAATTAAAGCCCATATTCACTAATTGTTGGTGATTTTAAGGACATCAGACTATGAATATATTTGTTTTTTTTTTAATTCCAGTAATGAATCATCTTGTTCTGTGTACGGCTGTGAGATCTGACTTTGATCCCTTTCTACCATTAAAGCTGTTAAATATCATATAATAGTTTTAAAAACTAATAGGTTACTGTTAAATTTGTTTGACAAAATACCCAAAAAAATCACCAATTTTTTTTTTTATCATTGTAGCATCACCTTGTGATTTTCTCCTTTTAAGGGTCCACAGTATAGCTGCCACAACCACCAGAAGGATTACAACCCCACTAATTGATGCTACTAAGGGTGTAACAATGTTCTTCTTTTCCTTCTTCTCGTTGCATTGGCCAGATTCACATAGATATGGATTTTGGCCCACACTAGAATAAAAATCAAAGAAGTTTTATGCTTTAATTCTTGGTAAACCTTACAAGTTATCAATAATTTCATTTGATATTTAAATTCATTTTGCTTGTGCCGAGATATTCAGTGGATCAATAACCGCCTATGGAAAAGCATAGGTGACAGTGACACCGTTGTTTAACGTGAGAACTAATTTGAAAGAGTTTAAGATTCAGTTCTTCTTGTGATTGGTCATGGTCATGATTCATGAAGGTCTAAACAGAGGAGAGTGGGCCTTTGGAGTAATCTATGATCCATTGAATCAAAAACAAAATAAAAATAGCAGGTGTAATTGAAAGATAACTGCAAAATGTTGAACAGAGGTAAAGAAGATATATGTAGAAAAATAAAATATAACCGATTGATAATCACCACCATAATAAATGACGATATTATGTAAATGAGAATTTTCAATAAGATCCTTACCTTGGTGACAGGGAGCCTTCCTTTGATTTTTCGACAAGTTCTGAGGGAATTGAACCAGAGAGGTTATTGTTCTCCAAGTTTCTGCCAAAACACGGAAACTATAATATCCTATTTTCTGATATAGAGGAATGACAGTTGTTTGAGTAACTGGTATTTTTTTTTTTTTACTGTGAAAAAAGCAACTGATGAAGCAACTTACAAGATCTTTAAGTGTTGTAATTGAGACAGAAAATCAGGAATTTCACCATTTAAGCTGTTGTTTGATAAATCCCTGGAAAACAAATAACTTGCCTCCTTTTAAATATGTTTAAATTTGACAAATGTAACAAAAGACATCTTGACATATAAGTACATAGCAGAAAGAATAAAAAGGTATAAAGTAAGATTTTAATTTTTATGTATTTTCATTATAAAATTTTTACACCGTCAATCAACCAAAAATCAATATTGATATAACTTTTAAAGTAATTATCGTAAAAGTTAACAAATTTATCATATATGATTTGTGATTGAATAACTTTATAAAAATCTTTTACATTTGTGAGCTTTGAAATAAAGAGCTTTTTTCTGGTCTCATCATTTGTTTGACCAGGTGAAACAAATAAAACTCACAACTTCTCCAGCATGGTGAGCTTTGAAATTGAAGGGTCTAAATTTCCTGACAATCCACTTGAAGATAAATTCCTGTTTTGCACAACCAACAGTTATATACGTTATCATCCCAGTTTTATAAAGCTATAACATTAATTTGAGAAGTTTGAAGATATGGTATGACTTACAAAGTTGTGATTCTTGGGGACTCTTTTCCGAGATAACTACAATTCAAACCATCCCACAATTAGGCTACAGGGGCGCATGGATCATCTTGCCAATCTCTTGTCACCCCATAAACTGACTTGATGGTTGTAATCACATCATCTTGTTTTTTGTTTAATGCAGAAAAAAAAGGTAAAGGTAGTTAAAATCATGTATAATAGTGTAATCCAAACAAATGGATTTAACATATGAGAAATCATATTTTTGTGGCTTACCATCTTCTTGGAATGTATCTGATTGCTGGAAGTCTTTTACTTTGTAAATCTCGATGGCATTGATGATGGGGGGAAGGGTTGAATTTTTGGTCTTTTCAAGGGAATATGTCATTTCTTTCCCACTGGAGCTTGACGAGCTATATAAAGTGGTGACAAGCTGATTCCGTGGTGAAAAATTTGAATACCTTGGCTTACCATTTTCCATGATGTTGAATTCTCTTGTCTGATTCGTCTCTAACACTTGAGTCTCCATGAAGTACAAGTAAACATAGAATTGGTCAGTTGGATCATCTGGCACCCAGCTTATTACCAATGGAGCACTAACATTTGCTGGTGTAACTGCAGTGCTCATGACAATAGCTGGCGGTTTGTATATGTTCTGTTCTAAGTCTAAATCATCAGCAGGAACCGAAGCGCTTAAGTTTGTCCACTCATTTATGTTGCCAAAGTTCCAGAAACGATCATAAATGTCGTCCTTGTACCTGAGAGAAAATCAAAATAAGTCCAATAGAATAAATCTTTCAATGAAAAGGACTTAAACCAGAAGAATGAGTTCACCTGTAGCCCAAATTTGATCCATCACCCCGGTAGTAAGTTTCCAATAATCCAAATTCAGTGACATAAATATCATTTGTCAAAGTTCTCAATTCTATGGCTGATATAAATGGCGTCCCAAAGCCTGTGTCGACAAGACAGATTTGCACGTAATCCAGTGAAGGTACATATATGATCTCATTCCTTTGGAAAAGGGAGGCATTGTCTAACTTCACTGTAGCCCACCGGTTAGCCCCGAGAAGAAGATCAAACTCTGGTAACATATTGAGGCCATCATAGTTTCCGTACAAAAAACCAACCTTGATCAGATATTTAGAGCCTCTTGTGATGTTTATTTTGTAGCAGTTCCTTTTTCCTTCTGGGAAGCTTCTCACACTCTCATATGGTCGTTGATAGTCATTTCTGAGTTCAGATACTATTGTCCCACTCACACCAGTATTTATGAAATTTGCATCTGAAGTATAATTTATGCCTGTTGTCGACTCAGTGTAGTTCACATCTGCAGGAGCTCCGCAGTCTATGCTGATGAATCCTAAACACATAAAAATGTATATATATATATATATATATATATATATATATATATATATATGCATGGGATTTGAGGCTTCATCTAAACTTTAAATTAAAAATTGATATAATGAAGTTCATGTCTTAATTTGTTATCAAACCTGATTGGTCCTGAGCTTGAATCAGAACAGCAAGAACTAGACCTTCTACAAAACCAACAAGGAAACTCCTTGACATTCCCATTTCTTATCACCTTCTGCCTTTGAAGTAGAACATGACAAATACGAGATTGCCCTGTTCTGACTTATACTACTACAAAAGGATTTGTTTTGTATTTTTACGACGTAGTCAATTTTCAACAAGGAGGTAAGTCTAACTAGTTTTTGTATTTTAATTTTTTGTCCCTTTCCATTTTAGTCTAATTACTTATTCTTCCTTGCATATAGCGCAGTACGGCAGTAGGTACATGCACTTGCTTGCTTGCAAATTCCTGTCATGTTCATCACTTGTCATTCATGCACTTGCGTGCATCATTATAATTATATTGTACTGCATTCACTGGTCAATCAAAATATTGAAAAAGGAAATAAAATTAATTAAATTTCCAATGGATGCATCTTAACAAATATTAAATTAACAACAAAATGCCTATGTACGTGTGAGTTATGAATCTTTATATATGTTGGAAATATGTAAGGCTTTTGAAATCAAGCGGGTGTTTCAGGATGAACCCTTGACTGGCCTGATCTAATATTGCATGCTGGCCAATAGCCTTATATAATAATGGCAATACATGATTTCACCATCCTCATGCTATTATACATGTCTCACATTATGTAGCTAACATTTCTAAGCATGCACACTCTCTACCATATGTATATATGCCATGCTAACAGTCGATGATTTTGAGTATTAACTAAAGTATCTTTTGCAAGTAATCATCCTTGCAACAACCTAAGTTTTGGAGCAAAAATATTCGAGCTCACAAATCTGAAGAAGAAAATGCCATGGGATGATAACAATTATATATATTGCTCTATTTAATATTCTGTGTATGGATGAATTATAAAATAATCCAATTAGCGCTACCAGCCTATCACATTCATTACGAATTAGGAAGATATATTTGTCTTCGTCATATTCGCTGCTTACAAAGTCTCAAGGATGTTATTCCCAAATATATATGTAAAAAATAGAAAAGTAAACCCTAGTATCAGACATCCAGCAACCTTTTGGGGCTTCAGTGGGTCCAGGATTACAAACATTGCTTCCAGGTGAACAAATTTATAAATTAATAATTTTTATTTTATTTTGTAGATGTAATTTATATATTGTTTATTAGTATCATCTTTTTGCTTCTAACATTCATATTTCTACGACTTTTTTTTCTTCGTAATATCATATTTTCATTTTTTTTTCCAGGGTTTCTTCGAAAGAAATTGAGAAAGCTAGTATATCAACTCAAAAAAAAATTAAAGGGAATTGGTGCCTCATTTTTTATTCTTCTGAAAAATGATTTTTGGAAAGCACTTTCCAAAATGTGTTGAAATTTTAACAATTTACGAATAATATATTTTAGAAAAAATAGGTATATTTAATAATACTTGGTTGCAAATAACAATTGTCTAAAAAAAATAATTTTCCTTCACTTCCATAATGGGCTGGACACCATATTGTAGCCCAATGTTAGTGGGGGTAGGTAACATCTGATGGCTGGGATTTCCTACTCATCACTAACCCTTGGATTAAGTTGGATGGAGAACATCCTCCACTGTTGATGTGTTGAGAAAGAAAAAAAGGAGAAATGAAAGGATATAAGACCCACATTTTTAATGATAAACATGCTATCACTTATTTTAAGCATTTCATCAATATGAAAAAAAAAGAAAAAAAAAATCCATTCTCTTTCAATCTCGTCTGAAACCTCTGCAAGTGCTAACCATATTCATTCCATCACTTCATACCAACAATTTCTTCAACCCCTCTATCTCCTTCTACACTGTTGCGTGAGTGAGAGGGCAAGCAAATAGGCGATTTTGGAAATTTCAAGGTGGGGAGGAAATTTAAGCACTAATGTCGTAACCCTATTTAACTGTATGAAACTCCTTTTATAAAGACATTCAGTGCAAGTGAAGTTACAAACTATATATATATATATATATATATATATATATATATATATTATATTTTTTAAATATGAAGAGTTACATTCATTCAAATACGAACGCAAAGTAAAAACACCAATGATACATGATTATATATTAATATTCATTCCCATTATTTATTTTTCTTCTATTTGCACACTCCATTGCAATCACCAATCCTAAACACACGGTCACATGGAAGCGTTTACCTGGCCTGAGGACTAAATTCGGTAATCAGATTCATGGTGACCTGTTTAACTAAATCTCTTGAATCAGCACCACAATATTTATTTCGAGCTAATTCCATTGCTAAAGACTCTTTCAGCTCAGTCACTATCACACTTATGATTGGCCTCGTGTTGAGATTTGAAGATACACATGCTGTTGCTATTTCTACCGCTTTCCAAACTGAGTTACTATCATAGTCTCCTTCTAACCTTGAGTTAACAATGGCCTTGATATTACCTTTCGCAATCAAGGAGCTAACCCATTGACTTATGTGGGTTTTTTCTTGATTATTCATTATTATCACTGGTTGACTTGTGATTATCTCCAAAAGAAGAACACCAAATCTATAAACTACTTCACTCTTCTCTGTTAATCTATTGGCTACGTAGTACCTGCAAGACAATCAATGTAACTCAATTTATTTTTTATGTCAGAATTTGTAGACATAAACATACACATACACATAGAAACATTATATTTTTCTAAGAAAATGATGGATAGGAATAGGACAATATTATTGAAGTACTCACTCAGGGTCCAGATAACCAGGAGTACCAGCAGCAAGGTTGAGACATCAGTGCTCCCGTCTGTTGGGATAATTTTGGATCGACCAAAATCAGATAATTTTGCTTGGAAGTGTTCATTTAACAAGATGTTTGTAGATTTTACGTGTCTGTGGATTATAGGTGGCTTGCAACCATTTTGCAGATAGTAATCCAATCCTGTGATTAGATTTATGGCTAACATATTAATGGCTAACAATGTTCTTCTCGTCCTCTCCCTTTTCTTTTTCTTTTTCCTTCTCGTTACATTGACCAGATTCACATAGATATGGATTTTGGCCCACACTTGCATAAAAAATACAGAAGATTTATGTTTTAACTCTCAGTAAACCTTATAAGTCATCCATAGTTTTACTGGATATTTCTATTCAATTTGGTTGTATCGAGATATTCAGAGGATCAACAACTGCCTATGAAAAAGCATAGGTGACAGTGTGACACCGTTGTTTAATATGGGGACTAAACAACTTAGGAGAGAGTGCGGTATAATTTGGTGTAATATTCCATGTCCGTTGAATTAAAAACATAATAAAAATATATAGTGTGATTAAGATATAACTAGTTACGAATTTGAGAATTTTTAGTAAGATCCATACCTTAGAGCCAGGGAGCCTTCCTTTGATTAATAATTAAAGATAAAAATTAAATAATAAATTATTATATATATATATATATGAGTATAATCCATTTTTTAAAATTGATTTTATTCAAATCTGAGACAATTAATGAAATTGTATGTAACGTAACCTTTAAATTCTTAGTTTTGTATTGAAAGAAAAATTCTTAGTAAGTAGTTAATTGTTATAAATTTAATTTGAGTAAATTAATATAATAATTCTGCATTATTAATGACATCAATGACTATTTTGTTTTTTTTACAAAAATTATATATTATTGTTAGATTATATTAAATCAAATCAATGATTATTGTCAGCTTAGAATTTTGATTTAACGACTCATACATGTTAAGTCTCTTTAAAATATATTGAATCGAATTAGTGATTGTTATCAAATTAAAATATTGATATAACAGTTCATAATTTTGCATGTGGCTTTTACGTATAGTATATAGATAGATAAATATCATCATGAATTTGAGAATTTTCAAGTAAGTTCCATACCTTAGTGCTAGGGAACATTCCTTAGATTTTTCAACTAATGTTGAGGGAATTGATCTTGGATTGAGAAATTATGATTCCCATTTTGATATGTAATTAATAAGAAAAGATTGTCAGAAAATTATCATTTCTAATAATCATTTTTAGTTCACTTTCGTAAAAAAACATTCTCAACAAAGAAAAGTTGGATTTTTGATTTAAACCAGAAATCCAACTTTTCTGAATGGAAGAAAAATTTAATTACACATTTTACATAATCTTTATTTTTCAAAGTAATCAAATATATTTTATACATTATCAAAAATCACGATTTTCAAAATCAAAGGGGAATTATATAGTTCCAAACATCAAGTAACAGTCCAAGTAATAACTTACAGGATCTTCAAGTGTACGTTGTAATTGAGACAGAAAATTGGGAACTTCACCCTTTACGCTATTATTTGATAAATCCCTGGAAAGCAAATAATTAACTTGCCCCTTTAGATATATTTAAATGTTGACACATGTACCAAATGACATCTTGATTGTTGACACAGTACAAAGCAGAAAAAACAAAAAAGATTTAAAATAAGAGGTTTTTTCTGCAGGTCTCATCATTATTGAACCAGCAAAAATAAAATAAACTCTATTTTTTAATGAAAAAAAAGAAGAAAAAAGGTAGTTAAGATCATGTATATATTAGTGTAAACCAAAGAAATGGATTTAAAAATGAGAAATCATATTTTCCTAGCTTACCATCTCCTTGGAATATATCTGATTGTTGGAAGTCTATTATTCTGTAAATTTCAATGTGAAAGTAATATGTTACGATATGCTTATGTGTTAAAAAAATGTTAGAAGAATTTAATGCCTGCTAAAAATCTCTAAAAAAATTCAAAAATAAATAATGTGTATATTATTTATTATTTATGAACCATGCATCAATGTTATGCATGTGTTTTGAAAATTAAATGACTTATCGATTACTACCACCGAAGCGAGAAATAGGATATTCATCACATCTTACAAAAATAATTCCACGGTTGCTGCAACAAGACTACAGGAGTAAGCAATCGCTACACAACAAAATGGCACAAAAATTTCTAAGAACAAGCACAAGCTCCAAAAACAGAATTCGATAAACATTAAAAAACAACAAGCATGAATTAGAATCTACCTCTAACAGATCCGAAAATGAAATCTCCACGGAGAAGCCATTCTAACATTTGGCCAAGGAATTGCCATCACAGCTCGGGCTACGACACGGTCTAACAAGGTCTATTTCAGAAAAGAAAAAAAAAAGTGAGGGAAATCAAAATGCGGAAGAGAAATTGGTTAAGGAAGGAAGCTGATTGGAGAGATGAGAGGAGCCTTTGAGCTTCTTGGCGAGGCCACCGGCAACGGAGTCGTTGGAAGCCTCCTTGATGAGGTAGACGTAGGCGAAGCCACCTTTTCGGAGCTGGCGCACTATGCGAAAACGGTTCTAGTTTATCCAAACATCGCCTTTGCTGTTCACAAAGTCGTATAAGGCATTTAGACTGGAGAATGAGCACCCCATTTGCTTTGCTCGTTCCCTCTGTGTATTTTTTTTTTTTTTTTTTTTTACAAATACAAATATTCTGGCGTTTAATTAATAGAATGTTTGTTTCACCATTACTGTGGCTTTTGTTGCTTAGTTAATTTCCAAAAGGTTAATGTGTTGTTTGATGCATGTGAGTGAGTTTGATAAAGGTCGGAAATTAAAGGCTGGGGAGAGGTGGATGGTTCATATTAAAGGCTATTCGGATCTGAAACTTTTTATAGTTTAATTATTTTTGACAATTTTTAATTTAAAATTTGAAATGAATATGGAAGGTTTTAAAACCGTTCAAAATCATAATTTTAAAATGTTAGTGGCAGTCCGGAGAAATCCTAATGGCAGATATAAAAAATAAAACTTTTCAAATAATGGGGAGCAAAAATTAAAAAAAAATTATCAGATATCAAATATAAAAATCGAATATATATCAAGATCACAAACATATTTAAACTTTTTTAAAATTATAAAATTTCGTTCATTCATCAATTTATAGGGCAAAGAAAAATACTCCCTCCAATCATGAATATAAACAACAAAAAAATCAATATATTTTGATCTCAAATATAAACAAATTTTAACTAATTTTACTAATTTAATAAGATTGTATCCAAAATACCTTTCATTTAATTGACATTATATTTTTAATGATCCATTTTTATGCTTGATATTAAGGTCCAATAAATGATAATTTGGAAATGAAACTTATTTTCTAAGTGGGACTAACAAAATTAAATTATGTAAATTAACTTTTTTAATTAGTACGAAATTAATTTTTCTTCTTACAATTGAGATAATAAATTTATCCAAGGAAAAAACAAATAAACTGATTTTCATTCGTCGTTATTTACTCTTATTGTGTTTGCAACTTTGCACACTACGCTACAATCACCACTCTCAAACAAAGATTCAAACGGAGCACAAGTTTAGCATTTATAAAGTATCACTGTTATACCAACTTCTTATGTAACATCAATTCATCTTATTTGGCTTGATCTCATTCTGGAATTGCACAAGAGGAATACCATTTACCTAGTTCATCTCCATCTTTGAACACATTATTTATTACAACATTATTTTGTTATTCTTATCTTTTATCTAGCCAGTGGAGTGAATTCAGTGTCCAGATTCATGGTGACCGGTTCGATTGAATTTATTGAATCAGCCCTGTTGGGTTTAGTTCGAGCTAATTCGGTTGCTAAAGTCTCCTTTAGTTCAGTCACTATCACCCTCATGATTGGCCTTTCACTGGGATTTAAGGAAACACACGCCATTGCTATTTCTACGGCTTTCCAAGCTGAGTTATTGTCAAAATCTCCTTCTAACCTTGAGTCAATAATGCCCTTGATATCCCCTGTCCCAATCAGGGATCTAACCCATTGAATTATGTGAGTCCTTTCTTCATTCCATGCTATTACTGGTTGACAAGTGATTATTTCTAGAAGAACAACTCCAAAGCTATAAACGTCACTTTTCTGTGTTAATCTATTGGATATGTAGTACCTGCAAGACAAATTATGTAACCCCATTTATTTTCTGCCAGAGTTTGTGATGATAATAATTCAAATTTTAAATATCCAAATATAAACAATCACTATAATTTCCTGGAAAATGATGGATAGGACAACAATTAATTTAAGTGCTTACTCAGGATCTAGATAACCTGGAGTACCAGCAACAACAGTTGACACATGAGTTCCCCCATCAATTGGGATAATTTTGGATAGACCAAAATCAGATAACTTTGCTTGTAACTTTTCATCCAACAAGATGTTTGTAGATTTTACGTCTCTGTGGATTATAGGAGGCTTGCAACCAGTTTGAAGGTACTCCAATCCTGATATTTGATTTATTGCAAACATATTGAGAATTTGAGAGGGGAAAAGGGGAGTTAACAAAACACATAATTTTAAGTTTACTTCCTCACCTAAGGCTGCATCCACTGCTATACGAAGTCTGTCTTCCCAGGTCAGGAATTTTGATTTGATGTGTTTACCTGCAGGAACTTTTTCTGTAACTTTCTATACAATGATTGTTTATATGTGATTTTGATTTTCAATTTTTCATCGACTAGAAGATTTCTGTATCCAGAGTTTCAAAATATAAAACTAGTTTGTAAATTGATTTGCACAATTTTTTTTAGCAAGAAATTGAATTCATTTGGGAACTAACCAGACAGATGTTCATGTAAGTTTCCATTAGCCATGTACTCATATATGAGACCCTTATTGTCGCCTTCATTACAATAACCAACAAGGGAGGTGAGATTTGCATGATGAACTCTCATTAGAAGTTTAACCTGGAAATCAAAACCACAGCCATGTTTAACCATATATTGTTATTCTTGACCTCAGAAACCTAGTGTAAAACGGTAAATAACTTACTTCTGCCTGAAATTGTTGATAACCATGAACTGAAGAGGGAGAAAGCATTTTCACTGCAACTGGACTTCCATCGATATAACCCAGATAAACTGTTCCAAACCCACCTTTACCAACAATTGTATTGAAATTGTTCGTGATTCTAAGGACATCAGAGTATGAATATATTTGTTTTTTGAATTGATGTAATGAATCATCTTGTTCTGTACATTGAGCTGACATCTCACTTTGATTCTTGTCTACACTCAAAGCAATTTAGTATCATACAACAGTTTTGAACATTAATCAACAGGTCAGGATTGAATTTGTTTAGCAAATTTTCTATTAAAATTGTGAATTTTTAGTTATTGTAGTATCACCTTTCGGTTTTCTCTTTTTAAGAGTCCACGATATAGCTGCCACAGCCACCACAAGGATCAAAACCCCACTAACTGATGCTAATAAGGGAGTAACAATGTTCTTCTTTTTCTTTTTCTTCTCGTTGCATTGACCAGATTCACATAGATACAGATTTTGGCCCACACTAGCATGGAAATTGAAATCAAGGAAGATTCAGGTTTTAACCCTCAGTAAATGTTAACAGTCATCAATAATTTCAGTAGATACTTCATTTCAGTTTGCTTGTTCGATGTTCAGTATATCAACTGTCCACAGAAATAGCATGAGTGACACTAATATTTAACATGAGAACTAATTAACTTGAAGAATTCCATATTCAATTTTTCTTGTTATTGATTTAGGCGAGAAGGTCTACAAAGAGGAGAGTGATGCATAATTTGTTCTAATCCATGATACGGTGGAGTAAAACCAAAATAACAAGAATGGTTAAAAGGTTACTTCAAAACTATTGGACTAGAGAAAAAGATTTGCGTGAAAGACTGAACTGAAATATTACTATTGATATTCATCTCCACAAATAACCATATTATATGAATATGAGACACTACAAAAAAGAAATATTATGAATATGGGAATTTTCAATAAGATCCATACCTTAGTGATAGGAATCCTTCCTTAGATTTATAAACTTGCAAAGATGAGAGATAAGAAGAGTAAAGATCTCACCCAAGTTAGATGTATCAAGGATGAAAATCAAAAACTTTTGGTAAGGGATGAAGATGTAAGTGAAAGATGGTTACACTACTTTAACAATCTTTTTAATGGAAATGGTGACAAGAGTGAGGTGGAATTGGAGGACGTTTCTGATGATCTGAATA